>JAUCBJ010008777.1:0-48085 GCA_032718475.1 Nemertoderma westbladi
TGTTTAGGCCGGTTAACAAGCCACAAAATTTGAGGGATCTATTTCGAAATGCAGGTTAGTGTTTAAATATTTGGCTAAATATATATTATATTCGTGTTTAAATATTTAATTATATTATATTGACTTACATTGATTGTAAGCCATTAATTGCCGAACAGATACTGTATGGGAATGGTTTCTTGATGTGATTTCTATTTTATTATTGGTGTTCACCTCTTTTACTGTTTTTCCTGTGGTTTTTCCTGTGGGGCGAGTCAAAACTGCGAACTGCTTTAATTATACTATGGCCGTTTTCTAAAAGTCTATGTCTGTGTGTGTGTGTGTGTGTGTGTGTCGGATAATTATACAATGGCTAGTTATATTCAATACTGTAGTGGCTTCCGACACACACAATCACATGAATGCATTCATACATTGCTTGTGCATACGCGCATATATTCCACATAAGCACCAGTTGATATGCCACATACGAGGTGTAAACGCTACGCCGACAACCGACTACCAACGCCGGCAACCATTATTAAAGCTAATTAATGTTATTTTTTAATTGAGGGAAAGGAACAGCTAACAGTGGAAGGTTATTCCAACCAAAACAAGTAAGCGAGAGTCACGAACTCAGGGTACAATTTCATATTGGCGAATTAATATCCCGCCTCAATGTTAAATTCTCAATTTAGGGAAAGGAGCTGGTTACAGTGGCACGTTATTTTTACCAAAATAATAATCTAAGCACAATAGAACAGGTTACAGTTTTATTTTTTGAGAGTATTCAGCTATTATTTGCGTCCAATCTCCCCTGGAGAGGGATGAATTTTTATTGCGTCCAGTTTCCCCCTATCTGTAATTCTCAAGTACAAACATAAAGGGGACGGACACGCATGGAGGGTGAGTATGGCGTTATTTATTACTACAGTAAAACAATGATATGATATGATATTAACATTGATATGAAATATTAATTCGCTGGGATGGGATTTGCGTCATGCCCCCCCCCCCCCCCCCCCCCCCCCCTGTCTCATAACTTTTAAGGCTATATCTAATTAGGTGAAAAATTACTCGCCTTATTGGGTTAATATTGTGTTCGGTGTTTGGAATCCTTGCTTGTCCGTCCAGATTTCAATAGGTACCAGCAAATCACTAAGTCGAAGGCCTAAGGATGAATAATAACTGGTGCAATATCGACGGAAACATTTTTTTAAACGCTTGTAGCTAAATATTGAAAACGAAAATAAAAATTCTGGCTCACCCAGTCAGTGGTCGGGAGGTGAAACTATCTCTGTTTCAAATTTCATGGAATCTCATTAAGATATTAATAAGTTTAAGTAGAAAAAATAGAGGAGCGGGTGGTGAGGGGAGGGGGATTCGTTTCACTGAATTACGCACGTTCTATTTCGGGGTATGGCGTTGGCCTATATTAATTGCATTATATTAAATACGAGTGATAGAGATAAATATTGTATGACTTATATTTAATAATAATAGAAAGCTAATAAAAAAAAACCTGCTAATCATTAAATATTTATAGAAATATCAAACAAATAAATATATACAGTATATATCGTAGACGCCGTACTGCAACTAACTACTACAAAACAAAAACTATTTACAAACTTGAGTGTAAATTAGCACTTTACAGTGTGATGATCCGAGTGGCTTTGTTACACGAACGAACGTTAGTGAGTGAGTGAAAATAAAGCCACGAGTATCAGAACACTGAAAGTACTGTATGTATGTATGTAGTTTTATTCCAAAATTTTACCATTACGAAATGATTGTATATATTAGGGATGTGCCGGATTGACTATTTTCAAACCGGCCAGGCAGGAGCCGGATTTGTAAAAAAAATCTGGCCGGAATTCCGGCCAAGCCGGATTTTTTTATATATCACCACTTTTCCTTGAATCAGCTATATGGTACTATATGGTATATATGGTCAGCTATAACGCGCTGGATACTAACTGGCTTTGACTTTAATAAGAATTCAGAAGTAGATAAGTAAGTATATGTCCATTATCCAAACTAAACGGGACGAGAAGAGCGTTATGCGTTGGTTGGATGCAAAAAAGGAATCATTTCCTAATTTACAAATACTTGTACATATATTTAGCATCACCAGCGTCTTCAATTTATTCCGAGCGAATATTTGTAGAGGCTGCGAGGCTGGTATTGTATTTGATGAGAACCGCTCTCGTCTACTTTCGGATGGTGGAGAGAAACTAATATTTTTGTACCATAACCTACGCCGATTTGATATAATGGATTGATTTGATAAATAAAGTGCAAATTGAAAAATAATAGAACGAAGTAACAATAGCTGTAGTTTTTTTTATACACTCTGAGTTAAATTGTGACGGGATCCTAAGATCCCGACCGGGTTAGATTTGTACGCGTCACCATTCTGCTAGGCAGTTGCACTGGGTCGGTTTGGCCGAAGGCCGTCGTGGAAAAATAGAGTTTCTGATTCTCAATATTTATACTCAGAACGATAATAGCACAATCAGTAAATCAGTGATGAATATCATGGTAAATCAGTAACAGCAGAAAATACAGATAATAATCGGTGGCGGTGACAGTCATAAACTATGACCGGTCTGCAACTCTGTAACTAATGAACTGACCGGTAAATCAGTAATGCAGAATAATATATGATTGATACACACAGATATTGGTTTCACCTCTTACTGTACTTGGCCCTCTGTACCCAGTGGATGCTTTCCTATCTCTAATCACGTGCGTCCCTCCCTGCTATTGGCTAATATACTAATTGTCACTTTGGCACTCCCTGTGAGTGTTTCCCCCCGCTGCTAGCCTCTACTAGCTGTATTCCCTCCAAGGTGGTTTGACCTCTCACCTCTCTCTGTGGCTTTAGGGCTTGTGTCGCCCCCCCCCCCCCCCCCAAGTTGGTTATGAGGCGAGATTATTATTGGTAATCTCGTATCCCCAACTATATTGATAAAACGCCACTGGTCCCATTCTAAGGTGGATAATGTAACGGAATTGAATCCGCTTACATAAATTGGATTTACAAGTTTCTAAATCGCATCGAATATATAAACTGGTCGATCATTCACGGTCACGGTGGTAAGCTTAATATCAATTTAAAACAAACCTAGCTAGACCAAACATCAACGCTTGCGCACTGTGTAAAAGCTTTTGCGGATATAGCTAGTCATTTTCCCCTCAAAGTACTGTGTAGGTATTTTAGTGGACATAAAAAGCCATTTTTCTTACTGTGTAGGTGTTTTAGCGGACATAAAAAGCCATTATTCTGTATGTGTACTTTAGCGGACATAACAAGCCATTTTATGCCGCAATGCGTCAAAATACTCTTAATACAGTGTAGTTCAGATGACGACATCTATCAGCTGATATGTCGATGTGGAGCTTTTGGCTTTCTTTGTTCGGCTCGCTCGACCAATCAGAGCGATTTTCATTTTATCTTGTACAGAAGCCTACGGAAGATCGCGCAATGCATTACGGTCTTTGTTTACCTTTTTCCTGAGCCCAGAACATCGGCTTTGGAATTATTCTTAGTTTCAGACTTTAGCCAAACATTAGTAGGCTTTGATTATAGGAACGTATAACTGTTATCAAACCAACATACAAGTCATACTTCAACGAGTCACGCAAACTCAAGCAAACAAATCAACTCAATCTTTCACCGCATTATTTTACTGCTATTTACTGTCGGTTATTAATTGTTATCAGTTGATGAATATGTTGTTATATTTGGAGAATATCGATAAATAATCATAAAACCCCAATCTTCTTGATATACTGAAGGTAAGAGGGACCCGTTACATATAGCAATTGCGACTTACATTATAGTGGTTTTGGAGTGAATTGAATGCTATTTCATAGACCCTACATGTGTCAGTTGCTGTTCTCCTTATATATGACTAAAATTAGTGAAGGTCGGCAGATCAGTGTGCAGCAGTGTGCGGTAGTGTGCATGAGTGTGACAGATAACAAAGCATTTCCTAAAGAATGCTCTTTATACGAAAATCAATAGCCATCCCGTTGTGTTTAGTGTAAGTCATAACTCTGTTTACATACTTAGAGCGCCACGTCCTAAAGGAACTGTTAATATTTCCCGAAAGTGAATAATATTTGTCAGAGATATTATAGTAACGATCAATCGAATAATACAGTAAGTCTACACTGCAATAAGGTCAGAGCATACGAATCCAGTCTCCCTTAACCGTGGGTGAATGGTCGCGCATAGGCTGGCTTCGGCTAATGTAACTTTATGTGTATCAAATACTTGTTATAGGCTAAAGTCGATTTATAAACTAGAAGACACCTAAAATTGGCAGGTTAAACTGCTAAAGGTCTAAAAGCGCGAACAATAACAATTATAGTTTCTTTATTGCAACGTAGGCAATAAAGGCAAAAGTACTGGTCGACCGGTAAGCTGTAGGCCTAACTGCCCAACTGCCCGAACCGGTACTTACAGGTACAGCAGTATTATTCGATTTTGATAATTATATGCCGGTAGGTCTTGATATTTAATCAGGGACGGCCGCCCTGGTTTTTTATTGGGATTTTACTTATTTCTGTCAGTTTTATTTATTTGTAAGTTAATATTGAGCAGAAGGCGTGTAAGCCTGCGCAGATTGTACAGGTAATTTGTAAGCTGGATTGTTGTCTGGCTGTTGTCAGGTCTGAAGAGATTGCAGTGTGTGTAGAGTGTATGTCCGATAAAGTACTAGTTAGGAACGTGGGGGCATCCAGTGCTGTAAGGTGAATCCCCCCCCCCCCCCCGAAAGAATAAGTCGTACTACTCAGTTAGAACGCATACTAACTAACCATTTCGGAGTCTGCATATACTGTAGTTTATTTAGGCTTGATAGTAGTCTGCCAGCATTTGGTTTGTATTTTGTTTGTGTAGTCTGTACGGGTAGCGTAATATTTATTATTCAGAGTTTATGCGATTATTCGCAACATACATACCCCAAGTTTATTCCTACAGTAATTGTGCTTGTTATACATACCGTTATAGTTAAATTAACCCCGGTACTACATCAGGGCTGTTCGGCGTATGTAAAGACTGGTGATTTTATGCTCTGGTCACTCCGGCAGATACCGTGGTTCTTTTAACTGTACAAGTATTTTTAACTGCTGGTTATTTGTTGTATAAGTACTTGTACCTAATTTAGGGTTTAGTGTACAGTGCTTTCCGAAGGTAATTAGTGTGTAGGCAGTATATTTGTGTTATAAAGTGGTTAATAGGCACGTTGGCTCTGGTTGGCTGCGGTAATTAACTTCTAGGTAGGGACATTCCGGGTACATAACGTAGTACTTATAGAGCTGTAAAGCTAGAGACTATAAGTCGTCAGACGGTGGTATTTTCCTATCTGGACAACGCAATATATTTACTACTGCTTTATTATTTTCAAATACCGTAGAATCCTGTCCGTTTGTAATAACCAGAAATTCTAACCCCTTGTTAGGCTGGTTTGTAGACTTCTTGTAAAATTACCCCTAAAATTTGTACGTGTAATATTTTGTGTTTATTTAGAGATTGTAATCTCACCCCTTAATTATACGTAATTTGTAGTAATAAGTAACTTAGTAAATTAGAATTATTTGTTTTAGTATCCAATAAGTAGCACTACACTGAGAGTGTTCAGCTTCTGTGAAGTGACTCCTTACCTAGAAATAATAACATTTATTTCAAATATTGTAACAAAACCCATTAAACGGGTATATATATATTATAAATCAACTCAAACCGATTTATAAAATAGTGGGCCTGTCATCCATCAATTAGGTCTTAATATCAGTTGGACTACTGCTTAATAACAGTAACAAAGTAAAGAAAGGTAACCCTAAAATTCAGAAATTCAGTTATTATAAAATAATTGACATACCGGTATTTACGATAGGCTTATTATATTTATTTCTATAAATTTATACTGAAATTATATACCGGTATTCTGTAATTAATTTTATGTCTATAATTATACTTATATATACTATAAGTGTAAGCTAAGCTGTATACTGGTATTCACAGTAGGCTTATTATATATATATATATATTTGCGCTGAAATTATATACCGGTATTCTGTGACGAAACCTAGTCTGTAATAATACTTATATATACTATAAGTGTATACCGGTATTCTAATATATTGTATATATAACATGTTACACTGAGTAACGGTATCGGTAATTAATTACTAGGCTTATAGTTGATACTGAATTACTAGACTTGCTTTAACTGTAGTTATAGTAGTAAGCATTCAACTGTACAAACAAACATGGCTGACACAAAGCAAAATCTGTCAGACAGTCTCCTAGATAAAACAATCTGTGATCCAGATAGGAGTGCGGAACGTTTGAGACCGAAGTTCAACTACCCTCCTACTGTAAGAAAGGTCATCCCTCCAGTAGTAGTATCAGACCCTAGGCTAGTTAAACACAGTAGGTCTATCATAGGCACTCGGGCTCAAGTCAAGCGGGACCAAGAGGCAGCTGTTAAACAACAGCAACACTCGAACCGAGAACTTATTTCCCAGTGGCCCGATAGCTCCAGTAGTTCAGATACTGTAGAGTTGACACCCGAGCGCGGAGCAAAGATGGCAGAAGCAGTTTATTCGGATCCACTTCTCATTCTTCCTGAAGCCGTACTCACTAGAGTATTGATTGCGGTGGAGGAACATCAAATGGATTGGGCGAGAAGTAAGCGATCGACCAAGGACAGTTATGCGGGATACACGAAGGAAGAACTGAAGTCTATTGTCGAGACGCAATGGAATTTCCCCGGACCCGGACTCCCATTTAACTTATCGGAAGCTGCCTGGGAGGACTTATACAGGATGGGAGTGGTAAGGGACATTAGTGATCCAGCTGTATGGAAGAGGTCGGCAGCAGGATATGTACAGGGATTCTTCAGCTCTTTGGAGTGATTAGAGGAACAACTGTTTCAACAACACCAAGGACCTCAAGAGCAGGGAGAGCTGCTTTATCAAGTTCGAGTAAGAATCCTAAGAATCAGACTCCTATCAGCCTTTGAGGAAGCTTCGAAGAGAACCCAAGGCACGTCGTTGCAAGTTGCCGTCAAGACTTGGTTCCAACAGGTGAGTCTCAAGGTTCAAGGAACGACCCAGTGGAAAATTCAGCTAACTGAGCGCTCGACCCATGGAGAATCAACAGACGCTACCTTTTCTCAAGTGGAAAGCTAAGCGACAGCAGAGAAACATCAGAAGAAGGACGCTATTGACATCTATCTGTCGGACTATCAACGATTTCTAGGTGACGAAGAGTTGAGGAGACGGCTGGCTGGACTTCGTCCTAATAGTGAAGGAGCCAAGTTTGTGTTGGACGCATTAGATGCAGAAATGTTAGCTGCGAACCAAGCTAAATTTGATGAAAGCAGCCGCATCGCTAGGGTCCAAGAAGAACAAGTAAAAAAAAAACATATAGAAGACAGAAAGACAGCAGCAGCGGCAGCGGCAGAGGCAGAAGCGGAAAGAAAAGCGGCAGAAGTGGAAAGAAAAGCGGCAGTGGCAGCGGCAGAAGCAGAAAGAAAAGCAGCAGAGGCAGCGGCAGAAGCGGAAAGAAAAGCGGCAGAAGTGGAAAGAAAAGCGGCAGTGGCAGTGGCAGAAGTGGAAAGAAAAGCGGCAGTGGCAGCGGCAGAAGCGGAAAGAAAAGCGGCAGAAGCGGAAAGAAAGATAGCAGTGGCAGAAGCAGAACGGAGAGCGTCTGAAGAGACCATCCAACTAGAGTTGGAAAATCTGCAAGAGAAGCAAGACTACATAGATAAACAGAGAACAGCTACTCAGTGGCAGATGATAAGTCGATCCACCCCCAAGCGACAGGGCTTTACATCATCGGATGAAGGCGATACAACAGATCCTAAATGCCCCACCGTCAGAAATTGCCTAATTTGCCCCCAGCTGTGAGAAGGCAACTAGCTAGCACAGACTTAGGTAGTACAGAACCCACAGACCAAATTATTAGAGTAAAAAGACTCCCTACTATAGTAGATGAGCCTGAAATAATTAGGCCTGTTCTAGAAGCTACCCCCTCTGTGATAGAGACCCCTGTACTTCCAGAACCCAACTCTAAATTCCCTTTGCACAGCACTAAATTACCTGTGCCCAGCAGAACAGCCCCTGGGACAGTTCCTGTCCTGGACTCCGAGCGAAATATCAACGATTTGTCGCCCATTGTCCCTCGTCTACCCGCTACTGTGTTGGCGACTCCCGCTTCGGCGGTCGAGTGGGTGGATGAGGGGCGGCGGGGGATGAATCTCCTGCTCGGGCAGATGCAGGAGACTGTTCAACAATTCAAGGGAACAGTAAGGGAAAGTAGGTTTGAGTTGCAAGAAGTGCAGCAGAATATCGCGTTAGAACGCGATAAATTAGTAAATATACAAAAGGGTATACCACCACACCCTGTAACAATGTGTCAACCTGTTAGGTCTGAAGTATTTCATGCGCAAGGTGTGGAGCCTACACGCATCTACACTGCTAGTGAAGTAGAAACTCCTATAGTAAACCCTATTAAGGGTAATTATAAACCTGTTGACAATGATATTCCATATAGATCTGATCCTAATCCGAGAAATTTATATACCGATAACTCGATATTAAATAATACGATGGCCCAAGAAAGTTTTACGCGTCAAATGGCTAGAACCGAAGCCCGTCAAGCGGTAAAGGTGGGAGAGATCGTCAAGTTCAATGGAGATGAGATGAAATGGTTACCTTTTAATGAATATTACAAAGATAACATACAGAACTCTGTACTATCTAACGGAGAGAAACTTAAATTCCTCATCGAGTGTTTGGAAGGACCTCCCAAGTTAATGGCGTTAAAGTTTATTGGACATCCAGAAGGATTAAGACAAGTTTGGGATACACTAAACATCAGGTATGGTAATAGGAATAACATAGCTAGGTATTTGTATGCAAAATTGGTAGCGCCCCGAAAGTTCATTAGCAGCGGGATTATAGAGTTTTCCGATGAGATTCAGGAGATCTGTAGACAATTAGATTGGCTAGGTAAGTCTCATGAATATCAGAGTTCTATGGTTATTGGAGCCGTAGCATCTACTTTGCCAAAGGGTGGAGTAGGTACACGCTGGGACAAGAAAGTGTTATATATGATGGAACAACAACGAAGAGACCCTACCATGGCTGATCTCATGTCATTCTTAGATGGAGAGGTAAAATTACAGCTCCTAAAGCAGTCCAGAGAGAAGACACCGGAAAATAAGGTAAGTGAGAAAACCGTTTCTAGGAGAAAGGTAACACCAGTGTGTTATACAGATGACGGTGAAAGCCAGGCCTCTCAAGAGGAGGACAACGGGAAAGACACCGCAAGATCTTACTATGTCAACAAAGCAACTAAAGACGTAAGTAAATTTAAGTCTCAAACTAGTGACAGGAGAGAACAGGTAACAAAAACTCCTCCTACGTCTCCTAAGAGAGTTCATGGAAGAAAGCCCGAGGAAAGAACGAGTGTGCACAACATTACCCAAGGTAAAGTAAGTAACATCAAACCAAAATGTGCATTGTGCGACGGGCCCCACCGTTTAAGTGTGTGTGATGAATTCTTAAAGAAATCCTTAAAGGATAGACGCGAAGTCATGTGGGATAAGCGATTGTGTTATAATTGCCTCAGACAAGGACACCAATGGCGAACCTGTTACTCCGACGCGAGGTGTGCTAAGTGCGGCGCGAAACATCATATCTTGCTGCACACCGAATTCGAAAGAAACAGCCCGAGTCAGGAAAGTGAGCCCGAACTACATGTCCAATTCAGTGATGTGAACGACACTGACCAAAGTTCTGAGATGGAAGGATTCTACACGGATGAATTCTCCGACGAAAACGAATCCTGTTACCTAATAAACACCGCAGTGTATCGAGCACTTACGTATGAGACTGAAACCGATAGTGAGCTCCCCCTAACTATTCCTGACCGACAACCATCTTGGAAAGCGCCAACTTCCAACGTAGGAATCCGAGAATTTCCCGTAGTGCAGTTGAGAGTCCACGGGTTAGAAAAGAACTATATAGTGAATGCCCTCCTTGACTCCGGCAGCACAGGAACATTCATCGACAAAGAACTAGCCGAAGACATCTTTGCTGGACAACAAAGTTCCGAACTAAGTTGAACCTTTCAGGAATTATGCAGGTTTGGATATCTACAGTAGCTACAGACTACTATTTAGGTGCGTTGTCCACCCTCCAGGATGAACTAGGAGAACACAGTATAAGGTCAGTAAAAATGGTGGCGATAAAGAACTTCACTACCAGCCAAGTGGAACCTTATAACTGGGATGAAGACGATTTCACCCAGCAGCATGAGATACCTAGATTCAACACCGACTACCCAGGGGTACAAATACTCATCGGCCAAAATGTGCATGAGGCGCTTGAGACATTAGAGAAACGGCCTGCTCGACTGCAACCATTGCAAACCTATGCGGGAAGAACAAGAGTAGGTTGGTACTTCACTGGACCTTCCCGTAGGACACTCATGGAAAGGCTACCCAAAGATCAGGTCCATCAGGTGAGTGAAAGGGAAGAAGACATCAGTGAGGGAGAGACAACCACAACTGAGGGAACACCATACTCCTCAGATAATGACGATATTAACTCTAATGTAGATCAATGGAGACATTGCCTTGGGACGATTAATCCAGCCGACATCGCTTCCAGAGGAGCAACTCCTCAAGAACTGATAGATACTCCAGACTGGTTGAGTGGACCCGACTTCCTAAGTAAAGAAGAAGATGAATGGCCTCCTCATCTCACCACGGCTGAGATTAGACAAGCCAAGGGAGCGGAGAAAGTCAAACCTAAAACACGGACGAGTAAATCAAAGTTATTTAAACCTGCGATAGATCTGTCTGTACTACACATTTCCGGAGACGATGCTTTGGATCCACAATTCCCCGCCTCTAATAAGTCTGTTGTGGAAATCAGAGATTGGAAATCTGGAACTCCAGATGTCTCGCAGGGACTCTCACCAATCCTGCAGAGAGCGATTCATCACTATAGCTCCTGGAATCGACTTTGTAAGGCCGTTGCTTATTTAAAGCGATGTTTTCATCATCACTACTCCAGGATGAAGATCGCTCCACCGATCAGTGATACCGCTCCACCAACATCTGCGCACGTCCATGTTGTTAAAGATCTTCCCAAATATCAGAAAGATTTCTGAAGGAGAAAATCAGCTACCAGGAGCATGAAGAAACCAATAAGCAGATACTGAGACTCCTGCAATGCTATGAGGATTCCGATAAGTATTTCCTGTTGTTGAGAAATCCACAGATGCGCTTAAGGGATCGTTTCTCTAGCACAATGATAGATGGGTTGATACGTGTTGGAGGAAGACTAACTAATGCTCCATTATCCTTTGACACTAAGTTTCCCATACTCATTAGAAATCTTGAAATACAAATCAAGATGATTGTAGATGTTCACAGTAAGCTTTACCATAAGAACGAGTTCGTAAGAACGTAGAGAACGAGTTCTTAGCGAAATTCGAACTCGCTATTATTTTCATAAACCCCATAGAGCTCTGAACCAAGTTCTTAGGAACTGCATACCCTGTAGGAAAGCATTCAGTAGGCCTTTAACACAGCGAGAGGCAGAATTACCTAGGGAACGAGTAAGCTTCTATGAACCACCCTTTACTAATACCGGTGTGGATTTATTTGGCCCTATTGAAGTATATCATGCTAGGACTATAGTCAAGAGATGGTGTGTCATCTTTGTCTGTATGACTTGTAGAGCTATCCATCTAGATATGGTGAACGATCTATCTACCAACAGCTTCATACTGAGCTTACGCCGACAGATCGCTCGCTTTGGAACTAGTAATATGATGAGATCTGATAAGGGAACGAACTTCATTGGCGCCAACAATGAAATCAAGGCTTACGTCAAAGATTGGAACCAAAGACAGGTGGACGATCAGCTAAGGGTAACAGCATCTAGCTGGACCTTCAACGCCGCCGACGCCCCTTGGTGGGGAGGAAGTTGGGAGAGATTAATCAGGAGCGTGAAGACCGCATTTCACTTTATAGTGCCATGCCACGCGTATCTCACCGATGAACTTTTGCGGACATTAATGGAGGAAATCGCTGCCTATCTCAACGAGAGACCACTTATGCCAGTCTCATCGAGTCCCGATTCCCTAGAAGCGCTAACACCCGCGCACTTCCTACTGAAGAAACCTGTAGCCATGCTCCCACGATCGGAAATCACCGACGGAGACGAATACTGCCGGCAAACTTGGCAACTTATGCAGTTGTTATCCCGTCGTTTCGCTGACCATTTCGAAAAAACATTATCTGCCGACGCTACAACTTCGAACCAAGTGGTTTGCGCAGCAAGAAAACGTCAGCGCCGGAGACATGGTCCTTATTGTGGATACAGATCTTCCACGTAAGCGGTGGCAGACAGGTCGTATCATCGAGACTCATATCTCAGATGACGGTTTGGTGCGATCGGTAGAACTCGTCGTCATGCGACGTAACTTTAAGAAACCGGGAATTGTCTTCGAGACACACCAGCTCAATCGCCCAGTTGGTCGTTTATGTTTACTGGAAAGAGACAAAGAACTCTCCGGAAACTATGGAAGGCAAGATACTCTTCCCACGACCACCTCCCTAATCCAACAAACATCTAGGGACTCCCCAACGTAACAGCGTCTGGAGTGGGCGTGTGACTATATTATTTTATATTTGTTTTTATTATTTTATATTTATGTATGTATTATTATGTAATTTTATTATAATCGTTTTCTTTAATTTTATTTAGTAGAATGTTATTTTAGCGATTATTTAGTAGATTAGTGCAATATATATTAGTGTTTATTACTTACTTACTTATATTATATTATATATTTAGTGCAACGGCGAGAAATAATTATTTTTCTCTTTCCTTACTGTCCGTATCATATTATAAATATGTGACTACAGTAAGATGAAATGTCCGTACTTATTAAAGTACAATAAAGCTCCTACTATATTTAAGTATTATTGGTAAGTAGAGTATTAGGAATGCAAAGTTCAGATCCTCGTGTCTCAGCTAAACCAAGCTCTGGGTAGACCTTGGAAACGACTTGCCTCTTCTCACTGACATTGTTTCTTGCAATATTGCTCTCATACCGTATATTAAATAATACATATAGTAGCGTGATGTCCTTTTAACAGTAGCGTAAAACGCAAAATAAATCTGTTAAACCCTTTGACCATCTGTAATTCTAGTCGATTAAGATATCGCGGCACCCACCGATATACTTGAAAGACAAAATTCTAGAATCAGTGGTTAACGTCCCCAGACAAGTTCTGGAATAAACCGGTGCCCATCTTAAATATTAACTATTAATATTTATAAAATCTGTCAAACAAATACAATAGAGTAAATACTTACAAGTTAACTCTAGAAAATCTATAAATCAAAATTTGTTAAAATTTAGATCCTTTAAAATTCTAGTCGATTAAGATATCGTAGCACTTACCGATACTCTTAAAAGGACAAATTTCCTAGAATTCAGCATCCTAGTTCCCAGACATGCTCTGGAATAAAATTGTGTCTATTTAATATTAAATAATAAAATTTACGGGAATAAATTTAAATTCATATCTTTTAATGAATTTGATAAATTGTCATTTTTATACAATTTATAACATTCCCAAAATTCCATTAATTAATAGATCATGGGAGCGGAGATTCACCCTATTAAGTATATTAGTGTGCGAGAATCTCCAATATATAGTCAATAGCCGATAAAATTCATAAAATCATGTATAAAGAGGAATATTGACAATTAAAGAATTACTATTAAATAGCATCCCAGATCTGTATGCATGAGAATTACCCTAATTCTACTGCTAGCTTTCCATAATGTCACCATGGCAAAAACCACGCTAGAATTAGAAGTGAGTTAAAAGAACAATAAAGGCTTGCCCCATTGAATAGCATAAGGAATAAATAGCACACTGCTAGTATCCAAGGATACCCAATAATAACGTGGCATTCTGGAAGGCACTTGACTAACGGACAAATGGCCCGAATGTGTGCGGTTTGTGACAGTTGTGTGGAATTTGTGCGTTTATAGGTGAATATTACTTTTTATTAGTTGTATTTTTGTAATCATATAAACTCCAACAAGCAACCTAATGCTATTGTTGTAAATTGCACAAAAGAAATATAAGAACAAAACCCGTCACCGTCACTACTATACCTACAAGACTATACCTACTATAGACCTACAAGCACTTAATTACTTGCACACTTTTACGAACCGGAACCGCATTAATAACATAAAATAAGCACCAAAATACTGCAAAGATAGGTAATAAAGTGTAATATATGGGTATGCACATTGTATGGGATACTAATAGTTTTTGTAACAGAGTTTATCAGCATCCTATTATGGCGGACCTTATTGCCATTGCTTTATACACAAAAATGCCAAAATTTTTGATTATTGCTTCCGATTTTGATGACAAAAGTGAATGGAATCCATTAATACTTGGAGAGCGATACATAACCACAGGTAAGAACTTACTTCTTGCTTCGGAATAGGCAGAGCAAACCAGGGTAAAATGTAATTCGTCCTCAACCTCGCCACTCTTACACACCGGACATACCCTTTCATCAATTTCCTGCCGAGGCCTAGCCCATCTACCCACCTCAATTTGGAGGCTATGTGACATTGAGCGCAAGCGTGCTATCGCGACCCTAAGCTGTGGGGCGTCTGCCAGACTGTTTAAGTACTTTTCAGTTCCAAAATTTGTCTTAACGTATAATCTTCCTTTTGGTGAATTTTGAATAGAATGCCGCTACCCTTGAATAAATTGGTCCCATATAATACGCTTGGCATTAATTAGGAATTGTCGCTCATTTTCCACCCTCTGGCTTACCCAAGCCCAACTCATACCCAGATTGTTCAAACAATCCCGAATGTGGGTCGCCCAATTGGTTACATTGTTGGATATACTGGCATCGTGATATAATATATTATACACCTGTTTCGTAATTTTTTTATCCGACATTTTAATTAGTCTTACCCAGAATTTTATGGCTGCAAAAACATGTTTCACTTTAAGCGGTGCCACGCCCGTTTCACCATAAACCATAAAATTTGGCGTGCTAGATTTGACACCGTTAATCCTTTTCTAATAACCTAGATGTACTCTTTCAATGTCTGTGGCTTTGTGGAATGCCCATATTTCAGAACCATAACTAAGTACCGGTATAATTAAAGACTGAAATAAGTTATATCTAAGGTCAAACCCTATATATGGAAATTCTAACAAATACTTATTGAGAGAAAATAGGGCCTTGCTTCCCATGTCGGCCAAAAGTTTTTGCGCTGGCGTGAATGAACCCATACACGACATCTTAACCCTATCCATACCGGGGTACTTTAGACGCTCCACCTGCCGGGGGGGGGACTTTTGGGGACGTAAAGTTTGGAAGCATATAACTTTGTGTGGTGTAATGATATCACTTTAAAGTAAAAAGTTTTAGATACAAAATTTATTCCTCTATCCAAATATGCCACACACTAATGCTGAAATATAATATTTATATACTATAATTATGTTTAAATTGATTTTAAATTTATATTAAATTGATTGAATTTTAAATTTCCCGCCTATAATAGTTCAGCAATAATATGACAGTTTCAGAGACAGGTCAGTTTACGAGTCATTTTCATGGTCATAAATAATAATATGAAAATTAATTTTTGTTTTAAGATAAAGAATAATAAATTTTAGGAAAAGTAACGGAATTTCACTTGCAATAAATGTGGTTTGGCTTTGAACCAAGCAATCAAATAAAGTGCGTCTCCAAAAGTCCCCCCCCCGGTATGGATAGGGTTAATACCCAAGTAGGTGTAGTGTGGCACGGTCTCTATTTCATTCCCTTTGTATGTCCATTTTTCAGTTAACTGGAGCGTGTAGGCAGCGACGCCCGCTAGCCTAATTATAACTAATTATAATATTGATCAACTCATATAGCAGCTATGACTGAGTTGATAGAAGATGATCTTGGTATCAGGGAGCGATATACTCTACCATTGCAAGCATTTGTTGATAGCTTAATACGCGGCGACGCTGGTCCAACTACTACGGAGGACGATGGTCGTTATATCGAACCGCCAATGTCCCAGGAGCAACTCACTCAGTTCAGATGACGACATCTATCAGCTGATATGTCGATGTGGAGCTTTTGGCTTTCTTTGTTCGGCTCGCTCGACCAATCAGAGCGATTTTCATTTTATCTTGTACAGAAGCCTGCGGAAGATCGCGCAATGCATTACGGTCTTTGTTTACCTTTTTCCTGAGCCCAGAACATCGGCTTTGGAATTATTCTTAGTTTCAGACTTTAGCCAAACATTAGTAGGCTTTGATTATATGAACGTATAACTGTTATCAAACCAACATTCAAGTCATACTCCAACGAGTCACGCAAACTCAAGCAAACAAATCAACTCAATCTTTCACCGCATTATTTTACTGCTATTTACTGTCGGTTTATTAATTGTTATCAGTTGATGAATATGTTGTTATATTTGGAGAATATCGATAAATAATCATAAAACCCCAATCTTCTTGATATACTGAAGGTAAGAGACCGGTTACATATAACAATTGCGACTTACATTATAGTGGTTTTGGAGTGAATTGAATGCTATTTCATAGGCCCTACATGTGTCAGTTGCTGTTCTCCTTATATATGACTAAAAATAGTAAAGGTCGGCAGATCAGTGTGCAGCAGTGTGCGGTAGTGTGCATGAATGTGACAGATAACAAAGCATTTCCTAAAGAATGCGCTTTATACGAAAATCAATAGCCATCCCGTTGTGTTTAGTGTAAGTCATAACTCTGTTTACATACTTAGAGCGCCACGTCCTAAAGGAACTGTTAATATTTCCCAAAAGTGAATAATATTTGTCAGAGATTATATATTAACGATCAATCGAATAGTACAGTAGGCCTACACCGCAATAAGGTCAGAGCATACGAATCCAGTCTCCCTTAACCGTGGGTGAATGGTCGCGCATAGGCTGGCTTCGGCTAATGTAACTTTATGTGTATCAAATACTTGTTATAGGCTAAAGTCGATTTATAAACTAGAAGACACCTAAAATTGGCAGGTTAAACTGCTAAAGGTCTAAAAGCGCGAACACACTGGCTGGGACAATATAATAATTATTGACTAGTTATAATTAGCATATGGCCATACATGTACTATTTATTAAATATTAACGTTTGTTAGTGAGGCTGAGCCCAACCAAATACAAATATTATTGGTAAAAACTAGTCAGTCAGCTCAGCATGTAGATAGTCATAAAATTATAGCTCTGCTTTAGACTTTATCATATTCATAATATTAATGAATGAATATTATAATACAAACAGTTAAAATAATTATTTTGTATTGCATTGGATTTGCTTATGTTTAAATTTGTTTGAATTTAAAAGAAAATTTATTTTGATGTTTTTTTGAAAATTTACATTCATTGTAAATTTTGTCAACAATTCGTTGAAATTGAAATCCGGCCAAAAAGTTGAAATCCGGCCGGAGCCGGAACCGGATTTTTTCTCAAAATCTGGCTGGAATTCCGGCCCGGCCGGTTATCCGGCACACCCCTAGTATATATACATTATAAGTGATAGAAACTGCACAAATTAAATTAGTTACTGTATAAATAAATGTAAAAATAACATAAATTATGTTATAAATAAGTTAGCTTATATTTATCGCGGCGTTTGGAGCCATGTTATAATAATATAGCTAGGTCCTACTGGTTATTAATAGCTATACCCCGTCTACCGGTAGGTAATGCAGTAGGCCTATATGGCTGTCAGGCAAATTTCCACCTATTGTTTACGTGGTATCCAATGACGGCGTTAAGTAATGTCCACTTAGAAGGACATTACTTAACGCCGTCATGGGTTACCACGTAGACAATAACACCAAATACAATACTAAATGTACAGGCCAATACAATGCTGTAAAGTCCTCTAAAGTTGTAAAGTGCTAAATAACAACTCGCTGTTAATACTAAAGGTGTTGAGTAATGTTAGAATTTTGGAATATAATATATTATTAAGCATAGCACTTTTAACCGAAGCACAGCGACATCGTGGAAATTATTGCAATAAAAAACATTTTCCAGCAACCCTCCTAATCGCACACAGTAACATAGACCGCTAGATGTTTGTAGGGAAACAAAATGAAAAACGAAAACTAACAAATCCTATTCTGTTAGTGGTGTCACTGTCATAAGCCGCGGGTTCAATAAGTACAGATTTAATTGCAGACTTTGCACCCGTGGTTAAGGTTTTTACTTTTGGAGTTTTACTGTTTGAATTTTTACTAGTTTCATTATAGTTGAAAAATTTGCAAGGCAATGTTCCGCACATGTTAGT
This sequence comes from Nemertoderma westbladi, assembly GCA_032718475.1. Classification (NCBI taxonomy): domain Eukaryota; kingdom Metazoa; phylum Xenacoelomorpha; order Nemertodermatida; family Nemertodermatidae; genus Nemertoderma; species Nemertoderma westbladi. The sequence continues at coordinate 18,420 of JAUCBJ010008777.1, forward strand.
TATATAGTTCACGTTATCGCCCGCGTGTGTGTTTTTGCTATTACAATCCTTTAATTTCTTGCACATTCATTTTATGCCAGTGTAATCAGCCCCTAGCCTTCCGGTAAAACACATAATGAATAAAGTTAACGCGTTAATCTGTATTGTACAGCTAGAGCCGAAACTGGAATAAGTGAAATTCAAATACTATCTCAGGCCCAGAGATACTCTGCCATCTCATACAGTTACTATAGTTTATGGTACGTACTAAAAGGTAGAACGATCTATAACGGGCTATAATTTTCTATAAACAAGCTATAACCACCTATAACGAGCTATAATATGAAAATTTACAATAAAAAAACATATTTTAGCATGGATTTATTTTCCTAGTCAGTAATTTAATTAAACAATTTGGTTTTTTTAGTCCATACTGCTTTTCATCTTTTTGGTATCATGAAATCAGTCATTACTTCATTAGACAGCATTCCACTATCTGACTTGTCAGACAGGGGAGTGGTCTCCCTATCCGCTGTACAAGCGGGTCCCGGAAGGAACATTGACTGAATGATTCCATGGAGGGAAATTTAAATGTAATAGTTGACTACTATCGCCAGTTGAGTTAGACACTAACACATTTAGGCAGTTAGGTAAGAACCTCTATACTCTTGTCTAATCGTTTCACTTTCCGTCCTTCCAAGAACACGTGCTTTATTGTTCGATGTAAAGCTTCTAGGTATAAGTTGTGATGTACCTTTAATCCTAATCGGTAACTATAAGCCCAGTAGTGAAAACCACGAGCATATTCGTTTTCAAAGTATCTTCCAAAATTTGCAGTATTTTTGTCCGATTTTAAAGAATCCACAACCTCAGTTAGGCACCGATGAAACACTTCTTTCTCCTTTATTTCAAGTAACACTCTTAAAGTCTTGTAAACTTCGCTCTTAAGTAAAGAATCGCCATCAATTTTGGACAACCCCTTTCTCCATGCTCTATCAATGTGCCAAATGCACCATAATTTCTTAGCCGGTTCACCCATTATTGCTTCCCAAGCGTTAGCGTAGGCCTCGGCCATATCTGTCATGATTATAACCTCTGGCATTGAACCGGCTCCACTTTCCTTTACCACTTTGAGAAATACTTTCATTGCTTCAGTGTCAACTCTGTTGCTGTAGCAAAATGCTGCAGGAAATCACTCAGCATGGTCATCAACTACAAGGAGTGTTGTAAGCTGGAAATCATACTGATTTAGTCCATGTGTCGAATCGAGAGCAACCTCACAGCCTGGCTTACCAAACTCTTTTAACATATAAAGCTGAAATTCAGTCATTATTATCAACATGAAGTCATCCTCTAGTAAACCGTTGTTGACTTCATCCTTGTCACCTTGATATTTTATATATCTAACCAGATTTTCGCCGCTAGTTCTAGTCATCTGTACCCATGCAGCAACGCTTTCGGCATCATATGCTATGAAATACAAACGAACTCTTCAGTCCAAAATCATGCGCAATGTTTTTTATATCTTGCCGATTATTAAGGTGCAATCTAGAAACTGAAGAATTGTCTAATGATGTTCGTATCAAATCTAATACTGTACGCGCTTTTGAAGACCTTTAGCAGTTTAACCTGCCAAAATTTATATGTCTTTTGATTTATAAATATACTTTAGAAGATGACAAATATTTAATACCAATAAACACAACATTAGCAGAAGCCAGCCTAGTGCGCGTCCATTCACCCGCTGGATAATCCCGGGAGGCTGGATTCTGTCGGCTTAGATTATTATTGCAGTGAAGCTTACGGTATTGTATTATTCGATTGATCGTTAATAATTAATTTTTGACTAATATTATTCACTTTCGGGAAATATTAACAGTTCCTTTTAGGACGTGGCGCTCTATCTAAGTAAACAGAGATATGACTTATACTAATCACAACGGTAAGTCGGTAAGGCTTATGATTCACGTATGAGGCGCATTCTTTAGGAAATGCTTAGTTATCAGCCACAATCATGCACACTACCGGTAACGCACAATACTGCTCACTAATTTGCCGACCGTCAATGAATTTTATCATATATAAAGAGAATAGCAACGGACTCATGTAGGGCTTATCAAATAGCATTAAATTCAATACACACCACAATAATATAAGTCGCAATCGCTATATATATAACCCGCCTCTCTAACCTGTAGTGTATCAAGAAAATTGGGAAATTTGGGTTCTTTATAAATTTTCTCCAAATAATATTCAATCCACTGATATAAGATATGACAACAGTAAAAACATTAAGACGGTAGGTTAAGATATGATATGAACAGATATGTACAGCGATATGCACTGATATGGACCGATAACAGTTATACGCTCTATAATCTTAAGCCTACTAATGTTTCTTCTAAAGTATGAAAAGAATTAACTCTAGAGCCGGTGTTTCTGGCTTAGACAGCAATAACAACAAAGTATCAAGTAAAAACAGTAAGACTGAACACTCTCCTTATGATCGGCCGAAAAGCTACACGTAGACAGGAAAAATCGCTCTGATTGGCTCAAGCCAAACAAAGAACCATGCGTCCAATGGCTGTTTCCATGTCAGCAACCAGCTGTTAGATGTCGTAATATGAATCATCACGGCTAAGCTGTGAAAGGGATTTGGTGCATTGTAGGTTTTTTGCCTTACCATGTCCGCCAAAACACATATATAGCAGAATGACTTTTATGTCCGTTAAAACACCTATAACGGTACCTTGCGGGCGAGGGGAATATATATACAGTTAGAGAACCTTTTAGAGTATTCCAGCGCCTGGGGGGGAAACTGGATTGCGAAGCAAAGGGGCCAGTTATATCCCACAGAAGCTTTTACACCGCTCCCAGAAAATGGGATTTGAGTCTATAAAATATACAAAATCACAGTTTCTAATATACGTAAATACTCTAAACAGTTAGTCTTTCTTGCGCGGACGGCGTTTACGCAGTTTTTTAAAGCTAGCCAGAGTCCTTTTCTCTTTGGGGCGAGCCACTTTACAAGGAGGGCTATAACTCCGGGGTGAAGGGTGCAATATGATTGCATCAGAGGGTGTAGGATTATGGTCGGTGTATCCGCCAGTCGAAGTACCGGGTTGATTGACATCGACGTCAGGGGAGAGGGGTCTAACGGCTTTGAGAGCTCGTTTCAAGACAGCCGCTCTTACGGGTCCTTTACGAGTGGTCTGAACGAGAGCCTTGGGTGGACCATAGGCAGTCAGAAACCTCCGGGGTTTAATGGTTCTTTCCAACTCGCGTTCGAGGGCTCGGTATTCGTAAGGCCGCCGATATACTTCCTGTAACTCGGGGTGTGAGTTAACAAATAAGCCTCCATAGTCCGGGTCCTGACGGATATAATTGATTAAGCTATAGGAATGAAGGTCGCTAGGATTAACACTCCTGAGAAATTTACGTACGAACTTGGTTGAAATACATTCTCCGACGCGCTTCAGTAGTTCGTAACTTGATATGCGTGATTTCTGTTCGACAGAAGCGAATAGATAAGGATGGAACGCATAAACTCCTTCGTAAGCGTGTCCGGGATAATAGCGATGGCGCGAATCACAATGTAAATCAGCGTTCGCTTCCCAAGCTCTAATGTAACGTAGTGTGATCATTTCATCTACGCTTTCCAAATCGTGATTAAAAGGGCAATCGAAACTGGCGTGTCCCTTTAGTTGACAATGGTGACATTGAGTCATAAATTGAGGGCAAACCGCAAAAATGTGCAAATTATTAAATCTGCAATACGCGCAATAAATTTCCATCGCCGGTTGTTCGTGGAAATAGGAACAGCGGACGTTTGTGTCCATGGGCGTAACATGGTCTCTCGATGCGCATAACCGACTACGTTGCTGAGAAACATAGTTGGCATGGCGATAATCGTACGCAGTGAGACACTGTGGACCTTGATACGGATGTAATCGTTGTCGCTGTTCCGGGCGCGATAGGCTGAATCTCCTCAGATTCTAGGCATATTGGTTCGTCTTACCAGTCTGTTACGAATAGAATTTTCGTGACCTATTCTCGGTTTATCGTTACGACTCCGCTGGGTATGATATTTAAATAGAACCATTTCCCTTTCGGTGTCTACATCGTCCGTATCATGTAAATCGATAGGATGGCTGGTAGTTAGGAAGTCCATATACACACTATTACGATGCGTATAGCGAGCGGTGAATTTTCGATAGTCCAATTCACGCGTAAGTTGCTCTTGGGACATCGGCGGTTCGATATAACGACCATCGTCTTCCGTAATGGTTGGATCGGTTTCACCGCGTATCAAGCTATCCACAAATGCTTGTAAAGGTAGAGTATATCGCTCCCTGATACCAAGATCATCTTCTATCAACTCCGTCATATCTGCTATCTGAGTTCATTAATATCGAAATGAGTTTATATTTAGGCGAGCAGGCGTCGCTGCCTACCTTTCTTTGCCCAAGGACAGTGGGATTCTCAGCGCCGATGTACCGTCGTCGAGGTGTTTACGCCAACATGTAGCAACATCACGACAACGATAACCGGCACAAGTCACTCCACTGTCCGTCCCAAAGGCTTGAATCCACTTTAGGTTCTTTCTATAGGAGAGTTGGGCTACTTTCACAATTGCGACTAGCTACTGTAAACACACCTTAGCAGTAACATTCACCTACAAACGCACAAATTCCACACAACTGTCACCAATTGTACACATACAGGCCATTTGTCCGTTAGTCAGTGCCTTCCAGAATGTCACGTTATTACTGTGTATCTTTGGATACTAACAGTGTGCTATGTATTCTCTATGCTATGCAATGTGACAAGCTTTCTATTGTTCTCTTAACTTGCTTCTAATTCTAGCGTGGGTGTTGCTATGGTGACATTATGGAATGCTAGCGGTAGAATTAGGGTAATTCTCATGCATACAGATCTGGGATGCTATTTAATAATAATTCTTTAATTGTCAATATCCTCTTTATGTATGATTTTATTAATTTTATCGGCTATTGACTATATGTGGGAGATTCTCGCACTTTAATACACTCAATAGGATGAATCTCCGCTCCCATGATCTATTAATTAATGGAATTTTGGGAATGTTATAAATTGTACAAAATGACAATTTATGAAATTCAGTTAATGTATGAATTTAAATTTATTCCCGTGAATTTTATTATTTGATGTTAAAATTGACACAATTTGATTCCAGAGCAGGTCTGGGGACATAGGATCCTTAATTCTATGAAATTTGTCTTTTAAGAGTATCGGTAAGTGCTACGATATCTTAATCGACTAGAATTGTTAACGGATCTGAATTTTACAGATTTTAATAAATATTAAATTAATATTTAAGATGGGCACCGATTTATTCCAGAGCTTGTCTGGGGACGTTAACCACTGATTCTAGAATTTGTCTTTCAAGTATATCGGTGGGTGCCGCGATATCTTAATCGACTAGAATTACAGATGGTCAAAAGTTTAACAGATTTATTTGCGTTTTACGCTACTGTTATATGGACATCACGCTACTATATGTATTATTTAATATAAGGTAGAAGAGCAATATCGCACGAAGCAATGTCAGTGTGAAGAGGCAAGTCGTTTCCAAGGTCTACCCAGAGCTTGGTTTAGCCGAGACACGAGGATCTGAACTTTGCATTCCTAATACTCTGCCTACCAATAATACTTGAATATAGTAGTGGCTTTATTGTACTTTAAGAAGTACGGATATTTCATCTTACTGTAGTCACGTATTTATAATATGATACGGACAGTAAGGAAAGAGAAAAATAATTGTTTTCTCGCCGTCGCACTAAATATATTATAAGTAATTACGTATGTAATAAACACTAATATATTGCACTAATCTACTAAATAATCACTAAAAATAACATTCTACTAAATAAAATTAAATAAAACGATTATAATAAAATTACATAATAATACATACATAAATATAAAATAAAAACAAATATAAAATGATATAGTCACACGCCCACTCCATATGTTATTACGTTATGGAGTCCCTAGATATTTGTCGGATTAGGGAAGTGGTCGTAGGAAGAGTATCTTGCCTTCCATAGTTTCCGGACAGTTTTTGGTCTCTTTCCAGTAAACATAAACGACTAGCTTGGCGATTGAGTTGTTGTGTTACTTTCTCCGCTCCCTTGGCCTGTCTAACCTCCGCCGTGGTAAGATGAGGAGGCCATTCTTCTTCTTCTTTACTTAAGAAGTCGGATCCACCTAACCAGCCTGGAGTATCTATCCGTTCTTGAGGAGTTGCTCCTCTGGAAGCGATGTCGGCTGGATTAATCGTCCCAAGGCAATGTCTCCATTGATCTACATTGGAGTTAATATCGTCATTATCTGAGGAGTATGGTGTTCCCTCAGTTGGATCGCCCACATCACTGCTCTCCACTTCCCATTCCTTTACTTGGTATACCTGTTGTTGAGGTAATCTCTCTTTGAGAGTTCTACGGGAAGGGCCAGTGAAGTACCAACCTACTCTAGTTCTTACCGCATAGGTTTGTAATGGCTGCGGTTGAGCAGGCCGTTTCTCCAATGTCTCGAGCGCCTCATGCGCGTTTTGGCCGATGAGTATTTGCACTCCAGGATAATCTGTCTGGAATCGAGGTATCTTAAGATGTTGGATGCTCTCATCCTCGTCCCAATTATAAAGGTCTGCTTGGGTAGTAGCGAAGTTCTTTATAGCCACCATTTTTACTGACCTTATACTTTGTGTTCCTAATTTATCCTGGGGGGTGGACAACGCACCTACATAGTAATCTGCCGTTATGGTAGATTTCCAAACCTGCATAATTCCTGACATATTCAATTTAGTCCGGAATTTGGGTTGTCCAGCAAAAATATCTTCGGCTAGTTCTTGATCGATGAATGTTCCTGTGCTGCCGGAGTCAAGGAGGGCGTTCACTATGTAACTTTTGTTAGGACCATGAACTCTTACCTGCACTACAGGAAATTCTCTGATTCCTACGTTGGAAGTTGGAGCTTTCCAAGATGGTTGTTTGGCAAAAGTAGTTGGGGGAAACTCATTGTTGGTGTCCTTTTCATAAGTAAGTGCTCGATACACTCCGGTATTGATTAGATAACAGGATTCGTTGGCGTCGGAGAATTCGTCAGTATAGAATCCTTCCATCTCAGACTCCTGATCAGTGTCATTTACATCACTGAATTGGACATGTAGTTCGGGCTCACTTACCTGACTCTGTTTGTCTCGTTCGAACTCACTGTGTAACAAGATGTGATGTTTCGCGCCACACTTTGCACACTTTACGTCGGAGTAACAGGTTCGCCGTTGGTGTCCTGATCTGAGGCAATTATAGCATAACCGCTTATTCCACAGGACTGTACGTCTGTCTACAAGAGATTTCTTTAGAAATTCAGCACACGCACTCAAACGGTGGGGCCCGTCACACAGCGCACATTTTGGTTTGATGTTACTCACCTTACCTTGGGTAACGTTATGCACTCTCGTTCTTTCTTCGGGCTTTCTTCCGTGAATTATCTTAGGAGACGTAGGAGGAGTTGTTGTTACCTGTTCTCTCCTGTCACTGGTTCGAGACTTGTATTTACTTACGTCTTTATAGGTCTTGTTGTCATAGTAAGATTTTGCTGTGTCTTTCCCGCTGTCCTCTTCTTGAGAAGCTTGGCTTTCGCCGTCGTCAGTATAACACACTGTTATTATCCTTCTCCTAGAAACGGGTTTCTCACTTACCTTATTTTCCGATGTTTTCTCTCTGGACTGCTTTATGAGTTGTAATTTAACTTCACTATCTAAGAAGGACATGAGATCAGCCATGGTAGGGCTTCGTCGTTGTTGTTCATTCATGTACAACACTTTCTTGTCCCAGCGTGTACATACTCCACCCTTAGGTAAAGTAGATACTACTGCTGCAATAACCATGGAACTCTGATATTCATGAGACTTACCTAACCAGTCCAATTGTCTACAGATTTCCTGAATTTCATCGGAAAACTCTATAATCCCGTTACTAAGGAAGTGTCGGGGGGCTACTAATTTTGCATACAAATACTTAGCTATGTTATCCTTGTTACCATACCTGATGTTTAATGTATCCCAAACTTGTCTTAATCCATCTGGATGTCCAATAAACTTTAACGCCATTAACTTGGGAGGTCCTTCCAAGCACTTGATGAGGAACCTAAGTTTCTCTCCGTTAGATAGCACAGAGTTCTGTATCTAGCCATCTGACGCGTAAAGCTTTCTTGGGCCATCGTGTTATTTAATATCGAATTATCGGTATATAAATTTCTCGGATCATTATCAGGTCTATAGGGAATATCATTAACAACAGGTCTATAATCACCCTTAATAGGGTTTGCTATAGGAGTTTCTACTTCACTAGCAGTATAGATGCGTGTAGGCTCCACACCTTGCGCATGTAGTACTTCAGACCTAACAGGTTGACACAATGTTACAGGGGGTATTGGTATGCCCTTTTGTATATTGACTAATTTGTCGCGTTCTAGTGCGATACTTTGCTGCACTTCTTGCAACTCTGCTCTACCTTCCCTTACTGTTCCCTTAAGCTGGTGGACAGTCTCCTGCATCTGTCCGAGCAGGAGGTTCATCCCCCGCCGTCCCTCCTCTACCCACTCAACCGCCGAAGCGGGAGTCGCCAACATTGTAGCGGGCTGACGCGGGACGACGGGAGACAAATCTTTGATTCCTCTCTCAATGCTCAGGACAGGGGTATTCGCATGGACTGTTCCACCGGGTACAGGCAGTGTAGTACTGTGTAAAGGGAATTTAGAGTTAAGCTCTGGAAGTGCAGGGGTCTCTAGCACAGGAGTGACTTTGGGAACGACAGGCCTAATTATTTCAGGCTCATCGACTATAGTAGGGAGTCTTTTGACCTGAAGAAATTGTTCTATGGGTTCTACACTACCTAAGTCTGTGCTAGTTAGTTGTCTTTTAACAGCTGGGGGCAAATCAGGCAATTTGTGACGGTAAGATGTTTTTCTACGCCTGCTTAGACGAGATCTATTTCCTCCGCCTTCAGGATCGGTGGTTTCGCTTTCCTCCGATGAAGTATAGCCCTGGCGTTTGGGAGTAGATTTTCTCATTATCTGCATGTGACTAGCAGTTAACTTTTTATTTATGTTGTCTTGCGTCTCTTGCAGCTTCTCCAACTCCAGTTGGGTAGTCTGCTCAGACGCTCTTCGTTCTGCTTCTGCTACTGCCTTTTTCGCCCTTGCTTCTCCTTCTGCCATGGCCGCCTTTGCTTCTGCCGCCGCTGCCTTTCTTTGTATTTCTGCTTCTGCCATGGCCGCCTTTGCTTCTGCCGCCGCTGCCTTTCTTTGTATTTCTGCTTCTGCCATGGCCGCCTTTGCTTCTGCCGCCGCTGCCTTTCTTTGTATTTCAGCTTCGGCTTCTGCGATTGCCGCTGCCTTTTGGACCTCTATCCGCCTTTTCTTTACTTGTTCTTCTTGGACTCTAGTGAGGCGGAGTTTTTCATCAAATTCAGCTTGATTAGCCGCCAACATTTCAGCATCGATTGCGTCCAACACAAGCTTGGTTCCTTCACTATTAGGGCGAAGTCCAGACAGTCGTCTCCTCAACTCTTCGTCTCCTATGAATCGCTGATAGTCTGACAGATAGATGTCAATGGCGTCTCTAGTTCGCGGCTTCTCTGCTGATGTTAATTCGCTTTCCACTTCGCTTTCCACTTGAGAAGAAGTGGCGTCGGTTGATTCTTCATAGGTTGGCCGTTCATCATAAACCGTATCCACCATCTTCGCTCCGCGTTCGGGCGTCCGCTCAGCAGTATCCGAACTACTGGAGCTATCGGGCCGCTGAGAACTAGGTTCTAGGCTAGGATGTTGCTGCTGTTTGACAGCGGCTTCTTGATTCCGCTTGACTTGGGCCCGAGTACCGATGATAGACCTATGTTGTTCTACTAGCCTAGGGTCTGACACTACTACTGTAGGGATGGCCTTTTTTACAATAGTAGGTGACTTAGACTTGGATCTAGGATGTTCTATACTTGGATCTGGGTCACTGATCTTTTTAAGGCACTGTCTAACAGTCATTCTAACACTTTCTAAGAGACTATCCGACAGTGATTGGGTTGTGTCTGACATGTTTGTTTACACAGTTGAATGCCTACGGCTATAAATACAGTTAAAGCAAGTCTAGCAATTCAGTATCACTGTTAGCCTAGTACCGGTAATTACAGTATTAGAATACCGGTATATACTTATAGTGTGTATAAGTATTGTAAACTAGTTTTGTCACAGAGTACCGGTATATAAATTTAGCACAAATATATATAAATATATAATAGGCCTATCGTGAATACCGGTATACAGCTGACACTTATAGTATATATAAGTATAATTATTACAGACTAGAATTAATTACAGAATACCGGTATGATTTCAGCTCAAATTTATAGAAATAAATATAATAAGCCTATGGTAAATACCGGTATGTCAATTATTTTAGTATAATTGAATTTCTGAATACTTTAGGGTTACTTGGTTACTTTAACTTACTTTGTTACCGTTATTTAAGCAGTAGTCCAACTGATATTGAGACCTAGTTGTTGTATGGCAGGCCTACTACTTATAAATCGTTTGAGTTGATTTATAATATTTATATACCCGTTTAAAATGGGTTTATGTCAATATTTGAAATAAATGTTATTATTTCTGGGGGGTCACTACACAGAAGCTGTGCGCTCTCAGTGAAGTGCTACCTATGGGACACTAAAACAGATAATTCTAATTTACCTAAGTTACTTAATACTACAAATTACCTACGATACGGGTGAGATTAAATCTCTAATTGAACACAACAAAAATATTACGTACGAAATTTTTAGGGCAAATTTACAGGGAATCTACAAACCAGCCTAACAAAGGGTTAGAGTCCTGGTTATTACAACGGACAGGGTACTACGGTATTTGAAAATAATAAGTAGTAGTAAATATATTGCACTGTCCAGATAGGAAAATACCACCGCCTGACGACCTATAGCCGTATCGCTACAGGTACTACGTTATGTATCACGGATTGTTCCTACCTAGAAGTTAATTATCGCGGACTACCAGATCCAGCGTGCCTATTAACCACTTTACAACACAAATATACTGCCTACACACTAATTACTTCGGAAAGCACTGTACACTAAACCCTAAATTAGGTACAAGTACTGGTATAACAAATAATCAGTAGTTAAATATACTTGAACAGTTAAAAGAACCACGGCATCTGCTGGAGTGACCGGTGCACAAAATCACCAGTCTTTACCTACGCCAAGCAGCCCGTGTAGTACCGGGGTTAATTTAACTATAACGGTATGTGTAACAAACACAATTACTGTAGGAATAAACTTGGGGACATGAATGTTGCGAATAATCGCATAAACTCTGAATAATAAATATTACGCTACCCGTACAGAATACTCAAACAAAATACAAACCAAACACTGGCAGACTACCACCAAGCCTAAATAAACTACTGTATGTGCAGATTCCAAAATCGTTAGTTAGTATGCGTTCTAACACGGTAGTACGACTTATTCTTTAAGAGGGGATTGACCTTACAGCAATGGCTGCCCCAACTTACTAACTGGCGCTCTATCGGACAAACTCTACACACGCAGCAATCTCTTCAGACCTAATAATAGCTAGACAACAATCCAGCCTACAAAATATCTGAGTAATAACTATTACGGTACCTGAACAGACTACACAAACAAACACAAGCCAAAACGCTGGCAGAATACTGTCAAGCCTAAAATAAACTACAGTATGTGCAGATTCCAAAATCGTTAGTTAGTATGCGTTCTAACACGGTAGTACGACTTATTCTTTAAGAGGGGATTGACCTTACACTCAAGTTGCCCCAACTTACTAACTGGCACTCTATCGGACAAACTCTACACACGCCGTAATCTCTCCAAACCCAACAACAATCTAACAACAGTCCGGCCTACAATTATCTGAACAATCTGAGCAGACTTACACGTCTTCAGCTCAATATTAACTTACTAGGAAATAAAACTGACAGAAATAGACCTAAGTAAAATCCCAATAAAAACCAGGCGTCCCCGATTTAATATCGAGACCTACCGGTATACAATAATCAAATCGAATAATACTAATGTACTTATACTGGAAGTACCGGTTAGGACAGTTGGGCCTACTGGCCTACAGAAGTACCGGTTCTGGCAGTTGGACCTACGGACCTACAGCAGTACCGGTTCTGGCAGTTGGGCCTACTGACCTACAGAAGTACCGGTTCAGGTTTACCGGTTGACCGGTACTTTCAACTTTATTGCTTACTGCAATAAAGTCAATAACTGTTATTGTACGCGCTTTTGAAGACCTTTAGCAGTTTAACCTGCCAAAATTTATATGTCTTTTGATTTATAAATATACTTTAGAAGATGACAAATATTTAATACCAATAAACACAACATTAGCAGAAGCCAGCCTAGTGCGCGTCCATTCACCCGCTGGATAATCCCGGGAGGCTGGATTCTGTCGGCTTAGATTATTATTGCAGTGAAGCTTACGGTATTGTATTATTCGATTGATCGTTAATAATTAATTTCTGACTAATATTATTCACTTTCGGGAAATATTAACAGTTCCTTTTAGGACGTGGCGCTCTATCTAAGTAAACAGAGATATGACTTATACTAATCACAACGGTAAGTCGGTAAGGCTTATGATTCACGTATGAGGCGCATTCTTTAGGAAATGCTTAGTTATCAGCCACAATCATGCACACTACCGGTAACGCACAATACTGCTCACTAATTTGCCGACCGTCAATGAATTTTATCATATATAAAGAGAATAGCAACGGACTCATGTAGGGCTTATCAAATAGCATTAAATTCAATACACACCACAATAATATAAGTCGCAATCGCTATATATATAACCCGCCTCTCTAACCTGTAGTGTATCAAGAAAATTGGGAAATTTGGGTTCTTTATAAATGTTCTCCAAATAATATTCAATCCACTGATATAAGATATGACAACAGTAAAAACATTAAGACGGTAGGTTAAGATATGATATGAACAGATATGTACAGCGATATGCACTGATATGGACCGATAACAGTTATACGCTCTATAATCTTAAGCCTACTAATGTTTCTTCTAAAGTATGAAAAGAATTAACTCTAGAGCCGGTGTTTCTGGTTTAGCGTCAGGCTAAATTGTGAAGTTATAATAATAAGATTTGTTAAGAGTTGCACAAGTCAGTAAGTCTGTACTGAAGAGGTACCGGTACATAGCCTACAACCCGAATCCTAGAGTGTTGCTAGGCAACCGTGTCAACAACCCAACTCCATATCTCACCCCTGTACGCCACAATGCTCCCCCCAGTGTAAGGAAATGAAACGAGAAGGTAACCTATAAGTATTTGGGGGGATTTATGATGCGACCAGATCTTGTGGTTATTAGTGGCGCAGGCGGTGTAACTGGCGGAGATGAATGAGTTTGTACTGTAGGAGTGGGTTGAGTTTCGGGAGGAGGTTTGTCTGGTTGGACGCCGCAACCGTAGGCCACCTTGAGACGGTCGACGGACACGGTCTCTCGGCGGCCGGTGACGTCGAGAACGAAGTATTTCTCTGATTTTTGTAGGACTCTGTAAGGGCCAGAGTACGGGCGCTGTAGTGGTCTGCGGTGGGCGTCGCGCCGGACGTAAACGTATCCGGTCGAGCCGAGGTTGTCCGGAACGGAAGTCGTACGACGGCCGTGGAACTCCGGAATCGGCGGAGCAACGGCGCGCATAGAGTCCTGGAGTTGGAGGAGGAAGTCCGAGGATGGAGGCTCCGATCGCGGTACTGGAGCGACGAACTCGCCGGGGATGTGGAGGCTGGTCCCGTAGACGAGGTCGGCGGGGGAGCAGCCGGAGTCCTCGCGCCACGCGGTCCGGATGTTGAGGAGGACCATGGGGAGTTCGTCCATCCAGTTGGGGCCGACGAGACGCGCCATGAGGGAGGCCTTCAGCTGCCGATGGAGGCGTTCAACCATGGCCTGTGGATGGTAGGCCGTTGTGTTGGATGCCGATATACCGAGGAGGCGGTGGAGATCGGCCCAAAGGTGGGAGGTGAACTGGGCGCCTCTGTCGGAAGTAACGTGACTGGGGATACCGAAACGGGATATCCAATGTCGGAGGAGGGCTCGAGCGCATGTCTCGGTGGTTGAGTCCGCCATTGGAATAACTTCGGGCCAACGGCTAAACCTGTCGATTACGGTAAACATATATGTCATACCTTCGGACACGGGTAGAGGGCCGACGATGTCGACATGTAGGCTGTCGAATCGGTGGTCGGGAGGCTGTCGTCGAGTGAGTGGGGCGTGGACGTGTCGGTGAATCTTAGAGGCCTGACACGCGTGGCACTCCTGGCACCATCGTTTGACGTCACGTTTCAGTCCGTGCCAGACGAAACGGGACAAGATGGCGCGTTGGGTTGGGCGGTTCCCGGAATGGCCGAGTCCGTGGATTGCGTCGAAGACGCGTCGAGTCCACTCCTTGGGGATTATGGGTCGGGTTCGGCCCGTGGAGACGTCGCACAGTATGGTGAAGTCACCGAATGGGACGTCTTCGATGACGAGGCTGGTAATGGCGGTCCGGTAGGTGTTGACTTCAGCAGATGTTTGCTGTGCCGTGGCGAGTTGCCGGAAGTCGATGGTCGGTGAGAGGATGGCGGCTACCGGGGCGCGGGACAGGGCATCGGCGACGACGTTATCTTTGCCGCTGACGTGCCGAATATCCGTCGTAAACTCGGCAATAAACGACATATGGCGAGTTTGGCGGGGAGAACGTTCCGCGGCGCTGGTCAACGCAAAGGTCAGCGGTTTATGGTCGGTATAAACCGTAAAGGTTCGACCTTCAACGTAGTGTCGAAAGTGTTTAATGGCGAGGTTTGCCGCTAGTAACTCGCGATCGAATGCAGAATATTTCGCTTCGGCAGTCGAGAGTTTTCGCGAGAAAAATGCGACAGGGCACCACACCTCGCCATGTAGCTGTTCGAGTTTAGCGCCAACAGCCTTATCAGAAGCGTCGACAGTGACACTCGTGGTGGCGGTCGAGTTGGGATGGTGGAGGAGGGTTGCAGCGGCGAGGGAGGACTTGGCAGACTCGAACGCCGTCTGGCATTCGGGAGTCCACTGAATCGTCTGACTCTTCGACTTGGTGGCCTCGTACAACGGGCAGAGTTTGTCGGCCAACCTTGGCATGAAGCGGTGGTAGTAGTTTACCATGCCGAGGAAGCGTTGGAGGCTGAGTTTGGAGTCCGGGGTCGGATAGTCGCGGATCGCGTCGACTCGGTCTTCGAGAGGAAGGATTCCCGAGGATGTAACTTTGTGACCGAGGAATGTCAGTTCCGGGACACCGAAGACGCACTTGGTGCGGTTCAAAACCATCCCGTTGTCCGAAAGGAGTCGGAAGACTTGGCGGAGGTGGTCGATGTGTTCGGCGACGGAGCGACTCGCTACCAGGATGTCGTCGAGGTAGACGAACGCGAACGGAATGCCGCGTAGAATGCCGTCCATTAGCCGTTGGAACGCCTGGGCGGCGTTCTTTAGTCCGAACGGCATTCGGAGGAACTCCCAAAGGCCGAAGGGAGTGATGATCGCCGTCTTTGGTGTATCTTTGGTCGCCATGGGGATCTGGTGGTATCCCCGTACCAGGTCGATCTTAGAGAAGACCGACATTCCATCCAGGTGACCGTTGAAGTCTTGGATGTGTGGTAGGGGGTACCGGTCGTCGACGGTGGCGTCGTTGAGACGGCGGTAGTCCCCACAGGGCCGCCAACCGCCACCGGGTTTGGGGGCGATGTGGAGCGGGGAGGCCCACGGCGAGTTGGAACGCCGGATTATGCCGAGTTCCTCCATCTTGGCGAACTCGGCCTTGGCCACCTCGAGTTTCTCGGCGTCGAGTCGGCGGGCGCGAGCGTGTAGAGGAGGTCCCTCCGTAACAATGTGGTGCTCTACACCATGTTTATTCAACGCAGTCGGCTCGAACCGAGGGATGACGAGCTCCGGGAACTCGTCAATGAGTCGCTCGCAGGGACCTGTAGTAGGGATGCGGATGCCGGCGATAGCGGTCGAATAGCAGGCGATCTTGGTCGGGATCGCTGTAGGGTTCGACATATCGATGAGGCGTCTCCCTGCAAGGTCGATGGCCAACCGGTTGGAGAAGAAGAAGTCGGCGCCGAGGATTGGGGAAGAGACGTTCGCCACGTAGAATTCCTGCGTGAAGACCCGCCCGTTGCCGAGGTGGAGGCAGATCGCCCTTTTGCCCCAAGTGGCAATCGGACTGCCGTTGGCGGCGACCAACGGGGCAGTTGGGGTGCGGGACCGTTTGTCGGCAGCGGATGCGGGCGAAACCGAGACTTCGGCTCCGCAGTCGACCAGGTAGGTCTGGCCGGTGCGGCGGTCCCACACAGTCATTGTTGTCTTCCCGTTTTGGCCGGCCGCGGATATGTTTAGCGACCGGCCCCGGCGTTTCCCGAACGAGGAGATGAGGCCGGTGTGGTGGGAATGAGGTGGCTCAGTCGACAGCCTCTGTAACCGCAGTTCCGCGCGGCATTCCCGAACTTCTTGTGGAAGAAGCAGAGAGTCGTAAAGGAGGACCCGGGAGGCTGTGTAGGCCCGGAGGCGGAGACGGCGTTCCGTTGTACCCCGGCGATACCGACTCCGACGGGTTCTCCTCGGGTCGCCTCCATAATCCGGTCGGCGTCCGTAGCGAGTTCATCGAGGTCGGTGGAGCTCGAACCGGCCAGAACGCGCCGGACATCCGTCGGCAGCTGGGCGAGGAACAACGCCCGGAAGAGTGTCTCTGGGTCCGCGTTGAGGGATCTCATGTGGCGGAGGAGACCGGTAGGTCGGCGGTCACCGAGTCCAGAAAGGGACAAAAGTTTGTTGTCTCTCTGAGCCTGGGTTTTACCAAAAGCGGCGATGAGGGCGCGCTTCAGCATTCTATACTTATTGTCTCCCGCCGGCGGATCGAGAAGTATTGGTCCAACTTCTTTGGCTGTAGTGTTATCCAACGCAGCAACCACGTGGTGAAACTTGGTTGAGTCTACAGTTATGTTGCGCGTGGCGAACTGAGCCTCGACTTGGGAGAACCAGATCTCCGGGTTCTCGGTCCAGAACGTGGGGAGTTTGACTCCGACGGCGTTTACTGAGGTTCCGGTTGTGTCGGAGCCGGAAGCAGCAGGAAGGAGGCCTTGGAGGGCCGTGGCGAGGGCCGCAATATCCTCAGCAGCGAGAGGCATACCGGTAGTTAATATTGTAATAGGCTAATAGCTGAACATGGGGATTATTCCGCAACTGTTTGGATTAGCGAGTTCACCATGCCGGGTCACCAGTTTAGCGTCAGGCCAAATTGTGAAGTTATAATAATAAGATTTGTTAAGAGTTGCACAAGTCAGTAAGTCTGTACTGAAGAGGTACCGGTACATAGCCTACAACCCGAATCCTAGAGTGTTGCTAGGCAACCGTGTCAACAACCCAACTCAATATCTCACCCCTGTACGCCACACTGGCTTAGACAGCAATAACAACAAAGTATCAAGTAAAAACAGTAAGACTGAACACTCTCCTTATGATCGGCCGAAAAGCTACACGTCGACAGGAAAAATCGCTCTGATTGGCTCAAGCCAAACAAAGAACCATGCGTCCAATGGCTGTTTCCATGTCAGCAACCAGCTGTTAGATGTCGTAATATGAATCATCACGGCTAAGCTGTGAAAGGGATTTGGTGCATTGTAGGTTTTTTGCCTTACCATGTCCGCCAAAACACGTATATAGCAGAATGACTTTTATGTCCGTTAAAACACCTATAACGGTCGGTACCTTGCGGGCGAGGGGAATATATATACAGTTAGAGAACCTTTTAGAGTATTCCAGCGCCTGGGGGGGAAACTGGATTGCGAAGCAAAGGGGCCAGTTATATCCCACAGAAGCTTTTACAAATACGTCGCCCATAGACACACCAGCAGATAGTTTACCAGCAACCTCGACCCTCTGCTCCGTTGTTAACCTTAAGTGACAAAGATCGTCTTCATGTCCAGCGTGATTTGGGCGAAACATTACCTCAACAACACCTGATTTATAAAACTTGGCTGTAAGACCAGAAGGGCACACAGAATTAATTTTTACAGATCCCTGAATCTTCAGTTCCTTTTTTAAACTCCCATTACTCTCATAATATCCGCTTCTATAGCAGACGAAATATAGTATTTCGGTTTCACTGAAAACTTTTGGACCAGTTCTCGCAACGTAACGCTGGTTCGTTTTGGCTTCTTCATCAGACTTCCATTTAAAAAAATCTTCCTTGCCGTTAAACGTTAATTTCTTAGCATCAGGTGGAATAATTTCTATATGGCTATTGTCTCCATGTTTATTTCGTTGATGTACATATAAGTTACTCTTCTTGGTGAACGTGGTACCACACACCATGCAGTCTATTACTGCCGATGGCGACGAGTCATCTTCGCTTCCTTTGCATTTCCTCTTACGACCTCTAACGGTAACAACTTCTTGATCGTGAACAGTTTTACGATGTTTGTTTAAATTACCGACACATGAAAATAATTTGTCACAAATACTACAGGATGTGGATGAGTCTTCCATTCAATATTAAAAGTTGTCGATGACAATAACACTGAAATACATTTATTGTTATAATACAAATACCTAACTGCCTAAATGTGTTAGTGTCTAACTCAACTGGCGATAGTAGTCAACTATTACATTTAAATTTCCCTCCATGGAATCATTCAGTCAATGTTCCTTCCGGGACCCGCTTGTTCCGCTGTCAGCTTCTGCAGTACTGGTGCTAGGTGCTAAAGCAGAAGGCATACCGTCAGAACTGCAGAATCCGAGTCTATGCATTGCGTTATCACTTGGCTACCCATACGCGGCTGGTAAGAGGTGCGGTGCCGGTAAGGCCTGAAGGCACTATGCAGTAAGGAGTGGGTCTGTCAGTCTGTGCACTGTACTGTGGGTTGCTGGGTTGGGTATGCTGGTATGGTATGGTAATTAAGCAGTAGGTGGACTGGTCAACTGTCAACCAGTCCCGGCTCCCGGTATTCAGGCCTTTCAGGTATTTTATCAGTGAATATACCCAGATACGATTCGGTAGCCAGGTAGCTGCCAGAGCCAGGTAGCAGATTAAATTGGGTAAACTAGGTGCAAACGCCAACACCATAACTCGAATCCTTGCAGATACGTATGGGAGCCACTATGATTCTGTGTTACAACTGGGTCTCGCCGATGCGATTGACGAATGCGATTTTAATGCCAAATTGCTATCTTTGCGAGATGTGAGATGTATGGGAGCATCTAGTACCTGGATACCATTTATGGTTTGAAAAGAAGCGTAAAGATATATTTCTAAACTGTGTGATAATATCTGCGCGTAAGAAATTAGATTTGAAGGACAGATTTTTTTCAAACCCACTCGAACTGAAACATAAACTGCAAAAAAAGAAATTAACTGAGGAGTGTGTTACCAAAGAAGTACAGAATGTTACTGAGAAATTGAGGGATTGGTCGCAAGCGTATACTGATGAAGCAACACGGGCTCTCATTGGACAGGGTCGCTATCGGTTGGGTTTAGGTTATGATAAATTTTACCGTGAACCTGGACAGTGGTGCAAATTGAGTTCCGAGAACAAGGTGTTATTAAGAAATTCATTTTTTATCATATAGTTCAATTGCAATTTACATGCAATTCATGTAGTTTGTTAGATCCAGATAGAGAGGTTGCTAACAAATATCTACTCATAGCTAAGGCGGATTTAATAGAATGCCCAATAAAAGTCACAAGATATGAGCAATGTCGAGTAAACTTCTTGTCGGGAACAGACATCATGTTAATAAAGACAGTTGGTGTGAGAGAATTTGTGGGTAAAGATGGGAAACAAGTACGCAAGCCAGGGAACGTTTACTTACATTTCCTTGGTCAATGTCTACGTGAATACGATCAGAAATTTAGCTATGGTTGTGTGTATGTGAAAAAAGGCACACAAAGGTATTTGTCTAAGTCTCAGACTGTCAGAAATCTTATCTGAAAAAGAAAGGACTCGTGTTTGAAATTTAAAACAAACTGGAAGCCTCTGCAAAATTAAAAATTTAACTTTGATTGTTTGTGCTTTAATTTGTTTACAATTTGTTTAATAAGTTCTTTAATTTTACCGGTTGTTTTTATTTTGTTTAATAGCAGTGAAAGATGAGTGTAATATTAACCAATTAACCATGTTTTCCTCCCCCCCCCCCCCAGTGCTGTAGTATTCTTTGAGATAGTAATAATTCATAGTCTAGTCCCCGTCCCATGGTTTATTCGCGCATCAACGTAAGGCTGATAACTGGTTTGCTTGTCGTTCTCCTCCGATCCGGGTTTCTCCCGACTCGTCACCGCACTATAAGAACATCTCGAATATAACCAACAAATGTTGAAATTTAACCGGTGGAGATGTGACGCCGTGGTTCCGGCTCCGGGATGCCGGGAAAATCTGCAATAAGATATGATATATTCTGTTATTGTTACTGTGAGAGTATTAACCTGACACGGAACGACGGAAGCGGTAAGCAGTAGGCCTAAGTAGTAGTGTAGTATGTCGATATGCTGATATAGGCATTGTGTTGTAGTCGATATAGAATAAGCGAGCAATATAGGCAATAAAAAAACGAACCAGTACTAACTGCAGTAGGCCTATCAATTAGGCATAGGCCTACCCTAATTTTTAACCTGCGGTATTTTTCACACCGCCGTTCTAATCCAAAAAGTTAAACACACCCTATGGGCGTTTTTTTAATGTAAATTTTCATATTATAGCTCGTTATTGGTGGTTATAGCTTGTTTATAGGAATTTATAGCCCGTTATAGATCGTTATAGCCCGTTATAGATCGTTATAGATCGTTCTACCTTTTAGTACGTACCATAGTTTATGGGGTAGCCAATACTTCAAAGCTGCTTGTCATACTCATATCATCTCATTCAGGCCTTTGTGAGTGACTGTGGCCTATTTGTTTCGGTTTACATACACCTCTGTTGCAGTTTAACTTTATGCGGCTATTCAGCCATTGCCTCTAAATAATATGGAATGTTCTTATTATTGGTAGTTCATTTCTGTAGCCATAGAAGGGTATTATCATTAAGTAGATGCCCGTTGGTAGGTCGGCTTTTATGGACGGGGTCATGCCTCCCTCCAGACATGTAATTACTTTGTATTGTGCTAACAATACTCTTGTGTCTCCATATTAAATATCTCACAAATTGAAATGTGAAACTTAATTTCCATGTTCCCGTCAAGATGTCTGTACTTGTAGAACAGCCATTGATCTGGAATTAACCCAGTTAGCTGATTGGCTGCAATTTGTTTCTGTTGATTGCTGTGTCAGCGCTATAACATCTATGAACCTGTTCTGTATTTTATCTCCGGGTCTGAGATAGTATCTCCGGGCCTGAGATAGTATCTCCGGGCCAGACTTAGTATCTCAGGGCCAGAGATAGTATCTCCGGGCCGGACTTAGTATCTCAGGGCCTACTACTACTACTACTAGGATCGGCATGCTGCATTGCAGCTGCATTTTTAAGAATGCTGTGCCGGCTTGTCAACAAAATTGCACCGCAACAACTCCCTATCACCCATGACATTTGCTAGATCATCCGCATCTTCAAGGCCAGTGTCCTTTAAGATGCGTCTCAAGAAAGTCATGGGCTGTCCACCATGCTTATTCACTCCATGAGGCTGCCAAAGTACAAGATTATGCACTGGCTGGTCCTCACGGTGAAAGCAATGTCCTGCAAAGCGGAGGCGATTTTGTTCTAGCTTGGGGGAACCAATGAGACACATCCAATGTTATATAGTGTCTGGTTGGAGATGTGTGCATTGTACTTGACACAATGAACCCGGCGTAGCATTCTTGTGAATGTGCCATCCACAGATTTGGTGTCCTCAGCAGTTAGAGCCCAGCATGGCCTCCCGTAGAGGAGTACTGGAACTACTACTGCTCTAAATAATCGGACCTTAAGTTTCCGATTAATTCTCGGTGACTTCCAAATCCTGGAAAGCCTATTCAAGGCTGCCCTGCCTATGCCTTTCCCTTACATATTCGAAGGTCCTCACCTGACTTCCGGATCCATGATCCCAGGTAACAGAAGTCGTCCACATGCTCAAGCATACCATCCTTTGAGCTTATGCTCATCCGATCAGAGACTTGCTGAGGACTTTCAAAGTTAACTGTCAAAATTTTGGTCTTTCTGGAGTTAATAAAAAGACCAACACTAGAAGCAGCATGTTCTAATGAGCTGAGGAGCCGTTGGGCTCCCTCTAATGATTCTGAGAGTACTCCTAAGTCATCAGCAAAGTCTAGATCAGTTAGGTACTTGGCAGGATTTCCTCAACTTCTGGAGCCAGTAGGTGGAGTTATCATCACCCCATCATCATTATGATGATCTAAGGACATGCGCAGAACATAGTCAACAACAATTATGAACAAGAATGGTGCAAGTGTGTCTCCCTGGAGGACACCCCATAACACTTCAATGGTTCTGTGTCACCGTCAACAGTAGACACAAATGTTGTCGAACCATAGTATACTGATCTGATTGCTGCAATAATTTCATCAGGAATGCCATATAATGAAAGTATGCTGAACATACGTGAGCGAGAGACTGAATCAAAGGCCTTGAAGAAGTCAACAAAGATAACAGCCAGATGCCTGTTTTTCTTTTTTTGATAACTCAATTATCCTTCTAAGTGCCAAAATGGGCTCCATGGTCGCACGACCTTTACGGAACCTATTCTGATTTCCACGGAGCAGTCTCTCAATGGGATCCCTGATGCGATTTAATAGAATTCTATTGTATAGCTTTGCAGCAATCGAGATCAATGAGATTCCCCGAAAAGAACCATAGAGTGTTAGGTTTCCCTTCTTTGGAACTGGCACCAACTTATTTGTTTTCATTTCTTGTGGGACTCTTGTTGTTCGGTACATGTCTACTATGGTGGGATAGATGAGCATTAAACACTCAGGTATTTTAAAGACCTCAGGGGGGACACCATCTACTCCGCTGGCACGATTGGTCTTAATGCTCTTTGCAGCAGCCTTCACTTCTGCAAAGGAGATATCGCCAATGGGAATATCTGGGAGTACAGGGAGTACTTTTACTTCTATAAAGTTATCAGGCAATACCCTGTCATTATTGAGGAGCTTTTCAAAGTGGGCTTTCCAACCATTGAGGCGATCGGCTGGTGATTCAGCCTTAACCTTGGTGGTTGGTTGGCTTTTCCGCCCATTAAGCAAATTGATCGATTTCCATGCCTGGGATGATTGCCTGCTGTCGTCAGCATCATTGATGGCATCAATCTGTTGGTTTATTAGCTCCTGTAGATTAACAGAGTACTGCCTGTTCAGGGACCTAGATGCAGCCTTAACTGCATTCTTGGCCGCTGTAGTCTGTTTGAGTCGGGACTCTTTCTGCGCCTTATGAAATTCATTTCGGCTCTTCTGAATTTTGTTGTCAGTCCAGGGGGCCTTTTTCCTGTTTCGAGGGTATACAGGAACTGTTTCTGCAGCTGCTAACTGAACTGCTTCTGTAAACGCAGTATAGCCCTCACAGTTATCTGCCGCCTCAGAGGCAAGAGCCTCATACCTGTTGCTCAGCTGTAGTGTGAAACTGGATCTCACACTTGGCTGTTGTCACTTGGCTACAACACACCGCATCACACCGCAAGTCAACATTGCTGCACATGCATAAGTAACACATACTGACTGTTCACCGCATTATTTACTTCTGTTATTAATTGTTATTGTATTGGTGTATATTGCTGATATATTTGGAGAATACCGATGAATAATCATAAAACCCCCAATCTTCTTGATTACTGAAGGTTAGAGGAACAGGTTTACCGGTAGCAACTGCGACTTACATTATAGTGGTTTTTTGTGTGAATTAAATGCTATTTCATAATCCCTACATGTGTCAGTTGCGATCCTCCTTATATATGATCAAATTCAGTAACGGTCGGCAGGTCAGTGCGAAGTAGTGTGAAGTTGTGTGAAGTAGTGTGAAGGTTAATAAAGCATCTCCTAAAGAATGCGCTTTTTACGAAACTCAGTAGCCATCCAGTTGTGATTAGTATAAGTCATAACTCTGTTTTTATACTTAAAGCGCCACGTCCTAAAGGAACTGTTAATATTTCCCCGAAAGTAAATATATTGTCAGAGATTATATAGTAACGATCAATCTAATAATACAGTAGGTCTACACTGCAATCACTATCAAAGCATCCGAATCCAGTCTCCCTTAACTGTGGGTGAATGGTCGCGCACAGGCTGGCTTCGGCTGATGTAACTTCAGTACATTAAATAATTGATATACAAAAGACAATTAAAATTGGCAGGTTAAACTGCTAAAGGTCTAAAAGCGCGAACAGGTATACACCTATCTATAGTAGATAGATTTATTTATATATTATGCAAACAATAGAAACCAATATATTAACTCGATACAATTATTAATGTATAGTAAGTATTTGCCAACATAACATAAAGGATAACCCCTAACGCTTTGTAGATTATTTCCAAGAAGTTACTTGGTTACCAATACAAACTAAACTAACTACTATATATATAGAATAATTATATATAATTTAAACTAAATAAGATACAAGAAATACAAAATTGATCATTATTACTAATTATTGCACATCCACCTATTTAATATTGAACTAAACTAAATACTGCTATATTTTAGAATTTGCACTGGTCTTGGAAGTGGGATTTTACTGCAGACTTAAAGGCATGTTCATTTTTAATATTTTTAATGTTATTCGGTAGGGAATTCCAATTATTTATTCCGTTAAAGAAAAAGGTTTCGCTTTCAAAGCATTAACAATTGGGAATATATAAATTTGATGTGCTGGCTCTGGTGCCATAGGAATGTGTATCACTCAGTTTGGTAAATTTTTGACTCAAGTATTTAGGCAGTTATTATTAAAGACTTTATGTACATTGTTGAGCCGAAGCTGCTTTACTCTACTGTCTATTTTAATTAAACCAGACTGATTAAAATCTTCAGGGGTTAAATGGTGACGTGGTTTATAGTCATTAATAAATTAAAATAAATCATTAAATATCACGACAAAGGTGAGGAAAGTAAAATTTTACGTAGAATCCATTTCGAAGGGTATCCAAAGCTGTAGTTGAGTGGATGACATTGATATCGATGGATTTAAAGAATGAGAAAATGTAAATTAACGATTATAATATTTGTTTTTTTTGTATTTGAATTTGTTTTTTGTTTATTCCCATAAAACATAAATGACACTGCGTATTATTATAAGATTATTATACTAGTTATGTTGAAACGTTTTAGAAAGGTGTGTTTCGGAGATATTATGAACTTGATGATGTTTCGGATACATAACTCAACATATCATCAAATATAATTATGTTTTTCACACCAGAGAGAGAGAGGCCTTACAGCTTATTAAATTAGTTTTAGTTAATCGACTTGGAATGTAGCGGTACAGGTAACCATAGCCCCATATACGGGAGTTGACCATGATAGAAAAGAGTACGTACATTTTTTATATACAGTATGTCTCCGTCCATTTTACAGCTCAGCTATAATAATTGTAAATAGTTAAAGGGTTTACATGTATTACACTCGATTTGCCATCCATGGGTTCCACTATAAATATTGTAAGAACTCCTTTATCATTCGCCGAATGAAGGTGGTATTTGCGATATATGTGGCGGCGTGGAAACAATATACCATCTGCTTGATTTTCCCAAGAATAAAAATCCCTTAGCCATTGGGCTCGGGGTTGAATGGAAAACAAACATATTTTATTTACTATTACTAATAGTTTTATTTTTAAATATTAAATTATTAAAGTGCTAACTACTGTTTTAATAATATCCCGAATATTTTATTGTACATCATTTAAGTACTTTTTTGGTAAAAATGAATATATTTAGATGTTTAAATTAAAAGTTTGAAACTCATTCTATCTTATATATCATTTAATTTCTTACTAATTATAAGTATACTAAAATCATTCGTTGTTACAAAATTGCACTAATCAGGTGCTACAAGAAGCCAATGCTGCAATAACTATGGGTTTTCTGTTAGCCCAAGTATTCTTCCATCGTCCTTTAATAGTTTGTTCTCCTGTTCATGTACTTGGTCCACTGGAAGTGCTGAAAATCGGCACAATGTTCTTGGTACAACCCAATCCCAATGAAGAAATTGTGAGAGTGTTGTGTGTGGTAGGGACTTCATGTCTCGAATATGAACACTGATCCATCTACAGTAATTGATCCAAGTCGAAATATAGACTAAACTTGTAGACATTCTAAATAGAGTAGAACATTTCTTTCACGGTGAGATCTAACGAATATTAGAATAAGAGCTTCAATCCGCATAACATATCAAAGAAATGGAATGTTGGTTTGATTAGATTAATATTTCTCCAGCTCTCTTGATCATAACCATTAGGTTATGATTAACCATTACTACCTATTTACAATACATTCGTCATATGCTTGCGATTGCAAAATTTCATAATTGCATTGTATTGGGGGGACAGTCTACAGTACCAGTACATAGGGGTACCTTCACTAACTTATATTTTATTACAACTCCAAACAGTACTGTCTACCGTCACCTTTAATTCTAGGCCCTGCCTCCAGAGGCGTAGCGAGCCCTTCTGGCGTCCGGGGAATGAAGCTGAGATAGCCCCCCCCCCCCCCCCCTCAATAATTTTAACTTTTTATTTATGACGTTTTTTTCTTAAATATTTTATATCAAACAGTATATAACTACTGTATATCAATTCTGATATACACAAGTTTGATATCAGATCAACTATGATTTACTACAGTATGGTACTAGTGTGTTTTGTGCACACCCCCCCCCCCCCCTCAAATTTTTTATACTAGCTAGTTTTTGTTACTTTGTTTTAAAAACATGTTCTAGAACATATAATCTATTAATTTAATATAAAAATTTTGTTCTAGAACAAATATTTTTTGTTCAAGAACAAAGAAATAGAAAAAAAACAAGCTAATTTGTTTATATTTTTCATTTTTTATTGTATGTTATCTTTGTATAAATTTTGTAAACTAGCTAGTTTTTGTTTCCTTTTAAAAAAAATGTTCTAGAGCATATTATCTATTCATTTAAATATAAAAATAAACAAAAAAAAATAAAAAAACAAAAAAACAAGCTAATTTGTAAATTTTGTTAATTTTTTATTCTGTGTTATCTTTGTATTATCAAATATTTAATAAAAATCACTATAGCTACAATGGAAACTTATAGTTGTTAGTAATAGTTTTTAACACTTACTAATCAAATAAAAAACACCACAAAATAACATTTTTTTTATGTTCTAGAACAAAAAATATTTGTTCCTGAACATTACTTTTTACAAAAATGAATAGACGAAATGCTCTAGAACATTAAAAAAATTAAATAAAAAACTAGCTTTGATAACTTCAAAAATACCTAATTAGTTAATTTTGTTCTAGAGCAACAATTATTTATTCTAGAACAAAATTAATAAAAAAATGAATAGAAAATATGTTCCTGAACATTAAAAAAAAGGTAACAAAAACTAGCCAGTATAAAAAATTTGACGGGGGGTGTGCACAAAACACACTAGTATCCGCGTATGTAAAGATTCCTCAACCATCGCATGTTTGGCAGTCCGTTTTAACTGTGTATGCTTTCACCCGAAGATGGATCGGTAGAGTTTAGTTTGGTGATTTCGTATTCCTGCATATTAACCTGCATTGCAGTCTAAAACATCAAAGCTGCAACCTGCATTGCAGGTGAATGACCATAGGTAAATCAAATAATCCTACGAACAGGCTAAGTTTCTTGCTAGGCTTCTCCCATAATTATAATTAATGGGAGAGAATAAAATGTTTTCGATTTAACAATAATTGATAAATGGACTTGAAAGAAGTACGCGTGCAGTAACATCTGCCATGGTAACTTGATGGGCGCAATATGTCATTGTAATATTTGAAACTTTCAGAAAAGAATCAGCTATTCCCTGACTATATCAGATTCCACAAGAAGTTCAACCCAGCCAGAAGAATCTAGAATGTCACCAACACAAGTCCACAACGTATGAAGACCTCCCATCATTAATGTACAGTAACTTTAGTCTCACCAAGGATATTAGGATAGACCCATTGAACTTGTTTGCCTATTGCCTTTTGCCTATTGCCTATTGCCTATTGCATTCAATGGTTCCCACCACAATACTGTCTATTGTCAATATTGTTAATATAATAGTTTATTGAAAAATATTATTAAAAATTAATAATATTTTTCAAAACTTCTAGTTGTCATTAAAAACTCTAGCTACCTTAAATATCACAAAATTACTAGCCACCATCTTGCTGTCAGAAGGTCAAATGTTTATTCTAGAACATAAAACCTCTTGGCACAGTAATAACTACTGAAATAAAGGCCTGTTTACACGGTGGCAACTTTTATAGAAACTTTAGCGGCAACTAGAAACCTTTTTTTTGGAGCAACTTAATTTAATCGCTGTTTACACTTGGCAACTTAACCAGCAACTTTACCAGCAACTTGGCCGGCAACTTTTAGAGCAACTTGGCTAGTTTGACTGTAAAATAGTAGGTCATTTTATCTACTAGCTAGTTTTCAAAAATTTAATTTGATTATCCCGCATTAATTCGCCAACGCAAATTCCTTCAAGTTGCCGTAAAAGTTGAGTAACTTTTACAGCAACTTTTTTACGTGTTTACACGGAGCAACTTGATCGGCAACCTGGATTGCTCTACAAGTTGCCGAGAAAGTTGCTCTAAAAACAGGCCTTAAGACAACAACACTCAAATGCATGGTCAAATGTATTTGATAAATAATACATGTAACGTATTTACAGTTAGCTATAACATTTCTAGAACATAGTTACTATGTGAAAGATTGACTTTTTACTTAAAATTTTCCACGTTCATGATAAAAGTCTCTCATTTTGTCGAATGTATTTTATAATATTAAACAGGGAAGTCTTCATTATTTATAAAACGTTTGTTAACGAAATTAATCAATAATAGATTGAACAACGTAATGCTACAAGTTTTAAGAAATAACATCAAGATTTGACTGTGAATGGAAGTGTTTTAATGTCGTACTTCAAATACTTCTCAAAGTTCAGCAATGTCATCTACGAGTTAAATATAAAAAAATGTTAATTTGTAAATCCATGTTTTATGTAATTACCAAAAATTGTTTACTGTAAGAAAAAAATATAATTTTAAGTCAAATCAACCCATCGATATCAATGTCATCCACTCAATTACAGCTTTGAACATCCTT
Organism: Nemertoderma westbladi; assembly: GCA_032718475.1. Taxonomy (NCBI): domain Eukaryota; kingdom Metazoa; phylum Xenacoelomorpha; order Nemertodermatida; family Nemertodermatidae; genus Nemertoderma; species Nemertoderma westbladi. The sequence goes on from JAUCBJ010008777.1 coordinate 47,800, forward strand.
CGAAATTCATTCTACGCAAAATTTTACATATATAGTGCAAAAATGGTGCTCACCTCACATTTGTCGTCACTTTTTCCCTAAGCCACCTCTGACTATATCAGCAGAGTAAGATTTACGGAAGCCCGATTGAAATTCGTATATTAAATTGAGTTTGTTAAGATGGAACTCTAGCTGAGTGTACACTGAACGTTCTAGAATTTTGGATACAATACTTAACACACTAATGGGCCTGTAATTACTGGTTTCTAATTTACTGTTCTTTTTAAATATTGGAACAACCTTCGCA
>JAUCBJ010008778.1:0-24953 GCA_032718475.1 Nemertoderma westbladi
AGATTTACATTGCGAATCCAGACATCGCTATTACCCTGGACGAGCTTACGAGGGAGTTTACGCGTTCCATCCTTATCTATTCGCGTCGATTGAACAGAAAACACGCGTACCAAGTTACGAGTTAATGAAGCGTGTTGGTGAGTGTATTTCCACCAAGTTTGTCAGGAAATACCTGAGAAACGTTAATCCTAATGATATAACCACATATCACCTGATCAATTATATCCGTCAGGATCCTGAGTATGGCGACATTTTCGTGAACTCGCATCCTGAACTCCAGGAAGTATCTCGGCGCCCATATGAATACCGAACCCGAGAACGCGAGCTGGAGAGAACCATTAAACCGAGAAAGTTCCTCACCACTCACGGTCCACCCACCGCTAGTGTCCAGACGACCCGTCAAGGACCCGTAGGAGCTGCTGTCTTGAGACGCGCTCTAAAGGCCGTTAGACCTCATTCCCCTGAGATTGATACTACTCAACCAGGTACTTCGACCGGCGGGTATACCGATCGTAACCCTGCACCCTCTGATGCAATTATATTGCACCCTTCGCCTCGGAGCTACAGCCCTCCTCGTAAAGTGGCTCGCCCCAAAGAGAAAAAGACTCTGGTTAATCTTAAGAAACTGCGTAAACGCCGTCCGCGCAAGAAAGACTAACTGTTTAGAGTATCTTTGTGTTTTAGAAACTGTGATTTTTATATTTTATAGACTGAAAATCCCATTTTCTGGGAGCGGTGTAAAAGCCTTTGCTGAATTGCCCCGTTATTTTTATTATCTTTTACATTAAAATACTCTGTAGTTGATTTAATAAGTGTGGGAGACCGTATTATTACTGTATCGGTGTTTTTAGAGGATCTAAGACTTATTTCCTCCGTATGTGTATTGTGAAAGGTATATTTTATGATTCTATGGCAATTCGTGACGCAAAGGAGTGATAGCTACTCTTGAACAGTAGTTACTATGACTACGGTTAACAGCTGACATTCATACGTGTTGATTTCCTTTGTTCTACGGCGTCTCTTAGTTCAGTCAGCCAATGAGAGCGTTTGTGGCTCCTTGTACAGAGAATTTCCGAGAAATGACGAAATGCCTATGTGCAGTGTTTATCATTCAGTCTTGAGCCAAAGAAAGAACGGCTTGGAAGTATTTTTTGTGCTGTACTGCTTTTTAGTCGTACACTAGTAGGTTTAATTATAAAGGGCATATATCCTTTAACTGCAAACTGACTACTTGAATATCTCATGCCTATGTGCACTGACATACCGGTACTGACTTGTTGTTTTATACTGCTATTTGCTGTCAGTTCTTCATAATATGGTTGATGAATAATTATATTTGGAATAACGATAAATAACCCCGCAACCCAATATTCTTGATATACCGAAGGTAAGAGAGAAAGGTTACCAATAATGATTGTGACTTATGTTAAAGTGGTTTGAAGTGAATCTAATGTTATTTGATAGACCCTACATGAGTCAGCCTGTGTTCCTTTTATATGTGACTAAAATCAGTGAAGATTGGCAGATTAGTGTGCAGTATTGTGCAGCATAGTGTATGAGTGAGTCTGTTAAAGAAGCAATTCCTAAAGAATGCGCCATATATGTGGATTATAATTAAGCCATATCGTTGCGAGTAGTTTAAGTCATAACTCTGTTTATGTAGATAAAGCGCCACGTCCTAAAGGAACTGTTAATATTACCGAAGGTGAATAATATTGTCAGAGATTATATAATACTGTCAGTCGAATAATACATTAGGCTTACATAGCAATACAAATTAAACCGTCGAACCCAATCTCCCGGGAATATCCAGCGGGTGAATGGTCGCGCACGGATTGGTTTCGACTAGTGTAGTGAATCAAATACTTGTCATAGACTAAAAAGCAGATTTATTATCTAGAAGACATTCTAATTTGGCGGGTTAAACTGCCAAAGGTCTGAAAGCGCGAACATAGAGTTACAGCTATCCAAATGGTATGTCCAATATATATACCAGACTGACAAAAATTGTCAACTGCTGTAGATGTTTTATTAACCATTTAGTAAAGATTTTGACCCAATGGTTAATGGTTAAAGAAATAAGGATTCCTTCAATTTTGACAAAATGGTCAAAAAATATGACAATATGTCGCAAAATATTGCAAAAATCTCAAAAATAAAGTTCAAATGGTTAAAAAAAATAGAGATGAAAAAAATTGGGAGTGGATGGTTAAAATTCGATGGCAAAAAAACTCTACATTACAAGAAAATATTGACTAGTTTTTGACAATTCATAAATTCAAAATGTATTAAATGAAGTTGTAAGATCCAACTTCATCTAAAGAGTAGTTGAAATCAAGCATTATTTTGCGCCACACTCCTCAGCTCCAGGCCATACATTTTTACAATAAATTGCGTTGTGATGGCAACAGAATTACATATTCTGTAATTAATAGCTCAAATTAATTAGTAACAATCATTCGACATTCGAATAAAAATTCTGAGTAAATTGAATTACTTTTTATCATAAAATAATGAATAGTGTCCAGGATTTACTCAGGTTTTTGGTGGCAAACTTTTATCAAGAGAGCGATGATGAAATTGGATTTGAGTCAATAGTGCATGATGGGCCTATTGGCATATTCTTAGGTCTGCCCGGAATGACCAGTAGGAAACTTCTCAATGAGTTCCGTTGAGCAGTTGGGCACCATTATGGAGGTTCACAAACGGAAACAGATCGACATCGTCATCACATCTCCAATTTGGAAGAAAGTTATGCAGTGATTGAAGCTAGCTACATTGCGCCGAGCAAATCCGACACGTTTGAAGATTTTAATTTTCTCAAAGACTATCTGACTGGGGTAAAGGTCGTTTTTGAAAGGTAAACGACTCCAACTGGATTTTGGCCGATTTCTGTCCGATTTCGCTCGACCTAGTAGTAGTAGTAATTTGTCTTTTAATTAATCTTTAATTAATCACTATTAATCCAAACTATAGAAGTGTAGAAAGTAATTGTTAGAATTTGAATCCAATTATTTTCTAGGTAGCATGCAGTATCCGGTAGTGAGCAGTGCCTCCAGTACTCACTTGAAGATCTCTATAATAACGGGTTCAAACTTTCGGTAATGAAACCCACTGACGTCATAGTGTTTCATACAGGCGACCGTTACCATGGGTTACCAGAACTTGAAATCCTCTCCAAGATGGATGGACGGATAACTTTAATCAAATTTTCATTACATAAGTGTGCAATTAAACATTGTCTTGTGTCATGAGACGGCAAAAATTTCTTCAAAGTTTTCAACATGTATGACGTCGTTCTTCCTAATAACGGATGCGGAAAATATTTTCATACGGCTGTGTTGCTAAACCGTGAGCACGAACCAGACGAACCTTATACCTCAGACCTTATAGAGCTACAGCTGGATAGGGGGGGAGCTTTCACCCAGGGTTCAGATCCGACCAGCAGCCCAATCTTTCCTTCAAAATACTTATCCATTGCGTATGGACACAACATTCATGAGAAAATTCAACATGCAGCGTGGCGGCATAGACCTACACAAAGTATTTTACAGGCTGTCACGATTGGTCGATCTGCCGGTTAGGTACAATTTAACCAGCTGTAATTGTGACCATATATCGACCTACCTTCTAACTGGAAGGCCACAGTGGACAACATTGCCCCTTGTTCACGACTTTGCAGGAAGGTTAAATATGTTTGACCTGTATGACGGTTTGGTGACCCCTGTAATGATGTTAACCATAGAGGAAGAAAATAGTTTGCTTTCAAATGTAATGTGATCCTGGAAAACAGTAACTGCACTAAAAACTCATGCTTGGAACTAACCACCACAAAACAGATGTATGTCTCCTAGCTACGTATAGATGAGCGATAGCCAATGGGGAACCAATAATACGACAGAGTGATAATGGACTGACTGAAGCTGGAAACACAGAGTGATAACACAATACAATGAGAACACATGACTTGGGATCAATATACGGTAGAAATAGAGTGGGCGAAATCTGTAAACAACAAATATTCCAATGGGAATATTTGGGAGTATACTCAGGCACTTTTATTTCTATAAAGTTAACCCTAGTGGCCAGAGGGCCACTAGGGCTTGGGGATGTTTTGGGTTTGACCACCCAGACAGGTACAAATCATGATCGAGGTTATATTTTTATTCTAGATTAATTGTATTGTTTGAAATGATGTTAATTCCCGTTATTTCATATATTATGATGAAATATTATCACTATATTTTGTGACAAATGAATAATGCAAATAAAATGACATTAAATAAAACATTAACATTTTTGGTGGAATATCTCACATTTGATAATATAAATTATTGATAGATTATCATAGTAGATATTATTAAATTATATTAGTAGAAAAAAAATCAAGAACCATTTATAAGTTATTGTATTATTAATAATTGTAAATATTGTTCGTGATGATGTAACACAGATAACAGTAAAGTGATTTTAATGTTCAGTTTTTATCAGTTCACTTTGAATAATAGCTCAATGTAAAACTATAAATTGTAATGGAAATTTGGTCAATAAAATGTATTGACCAATTTAATGGAGGTTAAATTGGACAAAAATAGGTTTAGATCCATCTAATTGGATTATAATGTATTATAAATAAGGACATTGACCAAAATGCAAATACCCAAAGTGGATGTGTGCTTAATGATATTTGTTAAATTAATGCCTTAATTGATATCGAGCGTTTCTCGGTGAATTGACCAATGGTTTTAATATTCGGAATTTGCAGATGAAGGGGGTGGGTGGGAAGCCATGTTGATGGTTACGTTTATACATCAAGGGTTAATTGTGATGCCAATACTTGAGAATTTATACCCCAAATTATGTATCCGTTATTCAAATGACAGTGTGAGTTCCTCTATCAATTTCTATGGTGGGCGCTGCCACTTATTAATCATTCTATGTGGCTGTGGAACATTATTAATAGACAGAGCACTTAATCAGTTGGCAGGTTAGAAAGAACCTTCCATGTATTTCTGAAGCCAATCCAGCCTAAAGCAGGCTACAGATAACAGGGGCGTGCTGTAGGAACATTGTACATACTTACTTTGTACAGAGCACAGGTTCACCAGCATACCTGACAGCTGCCTACAGCAATTTCATGATCCCAGGGCCCTGGTGTATGGATAACGTTTTCTTGACATTAACACGAAAGCCGTCCATCGTCATAAGGAAGTTTACCTCGCTATGACACTGAACGTAATTTTAGCAAGTGATTGAAATTGTTTAGGAATTAGATTGGCACTGACAAATAGTGGGCGTCTATAGGTTCCATAGGTTTCACCTTGGTGTAGTGGTTGCATTGAATTCACATCTCCTATAGGTCGTGGGTTCGATCCTCACATGGGCCAGGGCAGTTTTCGTTTCGGCACGAATGCTTTAAAGGGACCAGCCAGGGCGTATCTCTGCCTTGCATCCTTAAGTGGTAGCTAAATGAGTACTGGAGTTTCCTCTGGGGAGTAAAGTTCTGGGGGGACCGCACTGGAAATAAGTCGTCAGACTTTGTGCGTAATCCCTGGCCTAGTGGCCGAAGAAAATTTACTTTTTTTTATAATAATAATAGTGGGAAGTGACATCATCAATGTTATCAGTTTTTTATTTATCTGTTATTTGTCTGTTTCTGTTATCAGATTTTAAATCCAAATGAAAATTTTTTAAAAGCTAATCCAAATGAAAATTTTTTAAAAGCTAACAAATTATTTTGAGTATTTCTAGACTATATATTAATTTATGTAGAAACTTAATACTTATGTAAGTAAAGTAAAGTAAAATACTTAATTAATATTAATACTAATATTTATAGCAATAATGTATTGCTGCAAATGTACAAATTCGAAACCATTATGAAGATGTCTACGCTGTACATGTTGCGGGGCTGGGACGCCTTGTACGGCATGTCGGCTTGGCACCATTATTGGAAACTGTAACAACCAGACTGCCACAACACCAACACCAACTTCACAAACACAGCCATTCGTATCAGCTATATGGTTCAGCATATTGGAACTTCTACTGGAACAACTTCTACTACAAATTCTACTGGAGTTATTCTGGCCATCCGTGGCATTACATCCAATCAAATCACATTCGTGGCAATACTGGTGGCAGTGGTGGCATTCTTGGTGGGATTGTACCGAACCACATCGCAATAATTGGGGGAAGATTCGGTGTTGGAGAGAACGCACCTGCTGGAACTGTTGTTGTACCGCGTTCGGCTATATATAAATACATTCCCCTGGCTGGGATGAAACTAACAGATGCTACAATTATATGGGATCACTTGGCGTCTCAATTACTCGAAGTAAAGGATAAAGATTTGTTTTCCGGTATGGACTTCAGATGTAACAGACAACAACGGTGTAGCTGGAAATACGGTTACCTTCCCAATCACAGTTCAGGTTACTGGGATATCAGGTGAGCCACCCATAGCATTAGGGCTGCTATCCCTGTAACCATATCAAATGGCGTTGGAGGAAACATCTTTCTGCTCCAGTGCCTGGAGATGGCAATTTTTGTTGGTAATGCAGCCTCAGTCATGGGGACAGCAACCACGCCGACCATCGGTCTATTCGGGGATTGAAGAGCCGAAACAAATAGAAACTGGCGAATTGGTTTCCAATGGAGTCACCAACAGGATGACGGCCGAAATGATTTGAACATTAGATAATGAATTTTGGAACATGAATTAATCCGCGAAGGACTTCTCAATGTATCCTCATATTGAAATGGAACCAGATGATTATTGAATATATTTTGTATCATTAGAAGATGAAATGTTGTGCCAGAATTGTGTAATGTGACATATTGTGCACTTGTAGTTTATTTGTATATAAATGTTTACATTAATAATACAATTACTAAAGCTAACCCTAAAACTTATTAGAAGTTTACATTTTTATTTTCTTGAGAGTTGGTGATTTTATTTATTTCATAAATATTTCGATTTGCATGCACTAGTCATTATACTGCAGATCTGCATACGAATTGAGGATTTACATGAGTGACCGCGGACTGTATGGAAACAATACCCCGCTACACCAGCCCAACACCTACAGTATCTCTTTTACCCACAAACCTTGTAGGTTTACCAACATAGAATAGCACAAATGCCATTCATTATTTATCATCATTTATTACCATTACATAAGAGTAAAACATAACACTTATTCTGCTTTCAATGTTGGAAGGTAAAAATGAGTAAGTTGGTATTATATAATATAAATTGTATGTTACAATGTATGTATGTTACAATAAAACGTCTCTTCATTGCATCAAGGTACCAATGTACTGTACTGTACTGTGATGTGATGTAATTATATTTATATGGTAGAGTTATACTGATTGATAGGATAATAGTAATAGTATAATTTGCAACAAAGAACGAAATTTTATTGAAGTTCATAAAGAGTGGATAAATTATAGTTTGTATTATAATTAAGTGTTCATAAAGAAGGGTTACAAGTGAAATAAGTATGATATGAACTAATATTATTAAAATTTAATTATTACTACAATTTTACAAATATAATTTTTAATATATATGTTACAAGGTGCATATAACTAAATCTAAAAGTGATGAGCTAGGGTATCAATGTTCCTTGAATCCAGTGGCAGTCAATGACGACATGAACCAATGGCTAAAAGGTTGACTAGGTGACTGGCTTTACGTAGGTGGAGAAGCTAAAGTTTAGAAAATTTCCAGAAATTGGCTGATTCATATCTGACTGTACTGTACAAGGATCTACTGGGGCAGTTGGTGATGATGAATAATGTTTCAGTTTACAATTAGCCAATGGTAAATAGGTTATTGATTGTTGTATAGGTTACTGTTGATTTATTTTAGATGAAAAATATTCTAAAGATTACTTACTAGCGCAGTACATAACTATGTGATCAATCTTATCTGAGTAGCATTTGTCATCATCATTTTGAACCAATTTTCTATTATTTCCTCTGGGCGATTTTGTTATCCATATTTGCTAGTTTCTAGCCAAATAGATTTTTCAGACACCAACAATTTCTTACTGCACTGTTGGTACCAGTATTAATTGATTAAGCTTTTTCCTAGCTATTTTCCAAAATCCCATCAAACTACACTTGATGTGTGAAAATGAGCATGGGATCTGATGCGTTAGAGTTAAGATCATCAGCTGAGCGTCGCATTGGAGTCTGACAGCCAGACAATGGGTCAATGTTTGGCCTAACATGGGCTTCAACAACATGGTCCACCAAATTAGAAAAGCCAACCTTAGGGACGTTGCTGTAATCGAGGTCTTCCTCTATTTCATGGTTACCTGCATGTCTCCTGACTGTAGAATCATCTATATTTTGGACCAATGGTATACCCTTATCGTCATGATAGCCTACAGAGTTCATCTGAAATGTGTTCGTGACTGGGGTGCAAGCCCATTCCGCATACTTATTGTACATTTCCACTTCCACTTGGGCTAGATGGCAGCCATAGCTGTAAACACAGACCACCATGTATATGTGTAGGATAAATATCAGAGAAATCAGTACCAAAACTAGAAGGAAGAAACTGAAGGTGTGAGTATCAAAGCTGGGGTGTGTTCGGGAGTATTGGTCTTTCAGTATTGTTACGCTGATTAATGTGAATGCATTGTCCACGAATACCACAGTCAACACTGAAATAAATAAAACAAGTATATACCATTATTTTTATTAGTTCAATCTCTTTATGACTCCCCTAAATGATTCGTTTTGTAAAGTTTGAATCTTATGTAAATTGTTTAATTAACATTGTAATTTTGACATTTTTATAAATATGAACTGGAATTTTTTAAAATAGCTACCAGTACAATAAAAGTATCTCACACTCTGTGACATGACATATTTTGTATGAAATAAACCTAATCTAAATATTAAATTTCATTCAGAATTTCAATTAATTATTAAATTCGTTATAGTTGCAGTAGTAAGTTCAAACGGCTAGGTTGATTATGGAGATTTAAGTAATATAAAACTAGTTAACATAATTTATAATGCAGTAATAATACCAAAGTCAATTATATAAAAGTCAACAGAAATACAAATTAATAGTAAATGATGGTATGGGGGAATCTTATGGTATAGTTGGGATAATATGAATTGGAGCATTCTGAGTGCAATAAATAAATTATTTCAAATAACCTAATGTAATGTCATAATAATAATAACATTGTAACACAATTCAATTAGTCAATTCATTCATTATGACAATTATTTATAATAATTGTTATAATAATTGTTAATTATAACAATTCATTATTATTAAAACAAAATTTATATTATTTATTCGTTTAATTTAATATGGCAAATGCTATTAAAAGGATAGTGGGTGATATATTAAGTCGCGCTGGTGCGAACATCAAGAAATTAATAGTGCTGTCCATACGCGAAGAATTGCAAGGTCTTCTTGGACTAGATCTGTCAGGCAATGTGCAGGACATTATAAATACAGAACTGACGACTGTATTAGAGGAAATAGTAAATGAGATGATCAAGCAACACAAACCAATGATGAATGAAATCAAGAATCTAGGCGAAAAAATGAACGACATGCATGAGGATGTGAAAAAGCTACTGGAAAAGGTAAACAGCTCTACATATCACCAAGTTTTCAGCCTCATCATAATGGCAGTGATAGGCTACCAAAACAATACTCTTGGCTCTGCGTATTGAAAAAAAATGGGTTGATCCATGACCTTTTCAATAATTAATATTGTGGTAATATTGAAGCTAAAAGATGGAAGATGACACTGTTTGGAGAGCCAATGCGATAGTGATATGCATAATGGAACAATATGGAACATGATGAAATGTAGATAGTGAAATATGTAGATAGTGCTTGAATTTATATTGTATTTTGGTATAACAAACATTGTGTATTATTGATATTATTATGGTAAGAACATACGAAATAAATTAAATATAAATGGTTTGAACATCCAATTAGAAAATCAGTCGAAATAAATTGCAATTAATTGTTAATTAGTCAAAATTGATGTTCTTAGGAGTTCTGAATCTTATTGCACAACTGTAATTTGATTATTAATTTGACTTGAGGTATAAAGATAACATGTGGTTAAAACGAATGGTGTCTTAATGTCCAAATTTAATTGAGCATTTTGTTGGAGTATTATCTTTGCTGTTTCTAGATGTATATATATAATCCTACTTAATAATATAATAATGTTTAGTAATTATCATAACAATATTGATCAAATCTAACAATATTGTGAAAAAAAATGTGATACCTGTAACGTTTAGTAAATGTCTTAAATCTATAATATAATAATGTCTAGTAATTATCATAACAATATTGATCAAATGTAACAAAATTGTGAAAAAAAAATGTGATACCTGTAACGTTTAGTAAATGTCTTAAATCAAGTCAAGTTCAATAAAGCTGAACATGGGTTTATCTGTCTACTTCATAGTCGAGTTCCTTATGTATGGGCCTTTAGTCTGTATGTCAGATGACACTAACTTGTGGACAAATTTTCTCAATGCTCATGGTTTCAGTTAAACCATTTATAATATGGAGTCATAAAGTGACAACAATAAATCAAAGTGGAAATGGAATAAAGTGTTTTGTGTAGAAATTTTTTGCAATTGTTACTAATTTGTAATTATAGTAATTTGTAAAAGCATCTGTTTCTTTTCTAAATAAATCTCGTAATCTTTTATTTCAAAGCTGTAAATATATGCAATTTTTTAGGTGCAACAGTAAGTATATTTTGATAAAGATATCAATAGAAACAATATAATTAATGCAAATAATGGAATTGTCAGGGAAAAACCACGCCCTCACATAAAGTAACCCATGAATGTGTACTTCTGATTCAGAATCCTATATTATTTAAATTATTAATTATAATCCAAACCAAATATTTTATAAGTATACCTGTATAAAGAATCTGACACTGCCTACATACTTAGAACCAACTACTTACTTAATGGCACCCATGTTTTGAAATATTTTTTCCTCTCAGTCAGACAGCCAATGACGAGAAGCAGAGATGTGAACAGGACACCCAGATACATCATAACACTGAGAGCGCATACCACTAGACTACCCATTATGACGTTCTCTTGGAAAGACATAAATTCTTTCTTCGTCATATTGGAACTCTCCATATGTAGTACATCGTTTGTCATTGAGTAGTAGCCACTGTACTCCTTCAGCAAGTCATTATCATGGCTCGATTGCTTGACAATTACCTAAAAATTGTTAATTATAAAACTGGTGTTGAAAAATAGAATAGCCATTATAGTTCAAGTAACACTACATTGTATGGAATGTAATGCCAACTAAAGAAAGACTATGAGGTTGCAATATAGAACAAAATCATGTTAATGACTGATAATTCGTTTCTTTCTAATACAACTATATTAATTTATTCATATGGATTATATATGTATATAGATATAAATAATGCAACAGTCTCTTCTCGATGCATGTTATTGCCTAATTAAGACCCACTAGTCCATCTGCGAGAAACGAATGATGGGCTTTTCCACCATTCACAGCACTACTACATATGGGGTCTGGAGAACCATGATCCAGTCTTTCATTTGCAAAATGGGTGATAGTGTATATATAGCATGAAGCATGCAGACTCTGCACTCTGGTAAAAGCAGATTAACTTGAAAGCCAAGGACTGTGTTCGAAGATTTAAGATGGTCCTGAGAGGGCAAGTTCTACCATGTTCTTGCTATACAAATAACTAAAATTTATTTGTGTAAATGTATAGTCCCTATATGAAAACTTTTTAATATTTATAAAACTTTATTTATAACTTAATATATCTATAATGCAACGGCTTAGTTCTAGAAGTCACCAGTTTTAGAAAGGTGTCCAAAAAACAAGTCTATGACTTATCCGACTTACACAGCTTGCATAGCATCCATGTTCATCCATGGAAAATCATTGGTATGCACATAATACATTGTCCCACCAAGAGATTTCTGCCACAGATGATGACCACATACTTACCTCACGTCTCAGGGATTTAGTTAAGGGACCATATGTTCTCGTGATTCTAGCCCTTACAACTGCACCATTCTTCTGGTTAAAACCCATCGCTAGTGAATATCTGCATACCTTCCACTAATAAATTGGATATATCCTAGCCAGGATCAGCACAGCATGGCCATTAGGCATAGAATTTATCTCTTTTAATTCTAGGAAAGGCTGTGTGTGTTGGTTAGTTGTTTCTTTGTAACTGATTCACATAATTGATTTAGTCTTTTGTATTCCAGGAAAATCTGCAGGCAAGATTAGTTGAGTTGAGCTATAAACCTCTGAGTACCACAAACTCATAACCATATCAAGAGCCTGTTGCAGATGTACAAGTGAAAAAATGAAAATTATATTTTACGGCCCTCGTTCTATTATTTCAAAATCACTCGTACCGTGACGCTATGATGTGCTATTTTATGAACAATGATGTATATAGTTATATTAGCATTGAGATTTAATTTATCACTGTTCTTGTAATTCCTAGGTGAATCAGCCATACATACACCATGTCCTAGTACAGAGTATCGTTATTCAGGTTCATGCCCCCCCCCCCCCAAATTTTTCTACAAATCTTAATGAGATTGCATGAAATTTGAAACATAGATAGTTTCACCTCCCTCCTCCTCCGTGGGTGAGCCAGAATTTTTATTTTTTGCTTTTAATATTTAGCTACAAGTGTTTGAAAAAGGTGTCTCCGACGATATTGCCCCAGATACACTGCAGTTATTCTTCAATCGTACAGTGATTTGTTGATACTGTTAGAGAGCTGGCATGCAAGGATTCCAAATATGTAACATAATCTGAATTTCGTTGAAAAATAAGTGAGATACGGGCATTCAAAATTTGCATGGTTTCGCAATTGCGCGAGGCTATTTTATTATATTTAATAAATACACCATATTCTGGAACATTATATTTATTTCAGGAGTAGCTATGCAATAGTATTACAAAGCAAGTTATACCAAGGAAAACAGTTACAGGTGGTTTATCTTGATAGTTAGTAAAGGCTGTTTTTTTTACATTTAACTAACTATAACGATTGACGTATTTAAAATTCTTATTAATTAAATTCTTTCACATATTATTGAGTGGGATCCACTGATCGATCGTATATTGTTACTTATGAAATTTCAACAAAAGTACTATATTAACGCAGGTAGATATAAAATTATATTAACGCAGGTAGATCTAAAACTATATTAACGCATGTAGATGTAAACACCTAAATCTGAATTCACACCAAATTTCAAGATTCATAGGATCACAGGTTTTAATATGTTAGGTCCTGATACTCAAATAAAGTGAAACTTTTTAATTCTCTCTAGGAACATCCCACATTCTACAATCTACCTTTTATTAATTTCTACAAAATAATATTAATATAGCGAACTCATAGAATTGCTTCATACTAAGCAGCTCGTTTATTTAAGACAATATGCAAGATGGATGAATAGCAATGTTTTTGCTTTCATTGCCAGGGAACGCAATTTATTTTCTGGAATTGCTCTGTCATTGGTAATACGCCACCTAGTGGTCAATAACGCAATAGAGATGTTGCATTACCGGTACCGTACCGAACAAGTCTGAAGCATAGTTACTTTCAGTTTCAATTTAGCCAATAGCTGTTGTTCATGGTAGGTGGTTCATGGTCTACCTTACTATGGTGGCGTCAAGTTGTCTGCCAGTTCCTTATTAAATGTTATTATCTAAATTTTTTTGTTTGAAATCCGGTACCAGTAGTTGAGATAGTTCATAATTAATAGTTAAGGTACGGTAACAGTACTAGTAACTAATTAATGTAAATAATTATACAGTAGTAGCAAGGCGATTTATTAGAAGACGACGTCCTTATTTCAGAATTGTCACTCTTATGCAATAGACAAACATTATTTAAGGTCGAATTTAGTACATTGACAAAAGTGATAGTTTAGTAGTTTATTAATGTTAATAATAATAATATCTAGGCTGATCCTAAATCCATAATATTATATTTATACTGTATTATATATTTAGGCCTACATTTTATGTTAGATTTTATGTTGATACTGTATGTAGTTAATATATTTATTGATTATTTATATTTATTATTTATTTGTATTATAATACAATAATGGAAAAGGTCCAAAGTAGAGTGAAATGAAGAGATGAAAGTAGTGAGGAGGACTGGCAAGATTGCATTGAAGAGTTTGGGGAAAGGGATGAGAGAAGATTGGAGGAGGAGATGGTGGTGGTAGCAATTAGAGACGAAGAGACGGCGAGAGGGAGGGATGAGTCGGGAGCGATGGGGAGAGTGGAGACGGCGAGAGGGAGGGAGGAGTCAGGAGCGATGGGGGGAGTGGAGACGGCGAGAGGGAGGGAGGAGTCGGGAGCAATGGTGGAGCAGGTGGAAGAGGTGTGGCACCACTACCAGCTGCAAATGATCGGTGCGAGGGAGCAGAACATTGTTTAAGTTAGAATTTAGTACATTGATAAAAGTGATAGTTTAGTAGTTTATTAATGTTAATAATATATAGCCGATCCTAAATATTACCCATAATATTATATTAATACTGTATTATATATTTAGGGCAATATTTTATGTTTGTTGATACTGTAGTTAATATATTTATTTTTTTATTTTATATGGTTAATTAATTCCCTATTTGGCCGTTAAAAGAGGCTGTATGTCTAATAGGACACATTTATGAGTAAAGTTGCACTTTACTGTATGCCTAACAAATTTAGATTTTTTCATTTACATTTTAATTTGAACTTTTTTCATTTACATTTTAATTTGAACTTAGCCTATTACCAGTATTGTATTGGTTGTATATTCTATGATTATATTATATTAGAGATGTTTCATAAAGTTAAAAATGAGAAGCTTCTGCAAGGGTGTGCAGTGCAGAAAGGGCAGTTTTTACTTCAGTAACTCAAAGGCGACAAATAAACATATGTAAAGATCGTAGATTTCTGAAGTCTTGTCCTACCTGCTATAAGTTCTTTGATGCCTCAACCTTGACGCGGCATCAAAAAGAAATCTATCTCAAGTGTTAACTAACACCTTGCTACAAACATCATATACACTTGTAAATTTACTGGTTGTAAATTCAAAATTCTGGAACATCACAAATAACTTTCGAAAATTTTGTAGAATTGCATAGGTGGTGCATCACTAGGTAGCCAAATTGTAACTTGTAGCTTTTTTAATGCATTATAGATTATTATAGATATTATGAAATTAGATACTACTAAATTCAGAAATTGACTAAATTATATTAAATGGCAAACTTAATGCCACTGGTGGTAATGCATAAGCCTGGAATGGCCTGGAAAATTCTATCATCTAGCCACCTGTTTGTGTATAAGCCATGGCATGGCTGGCCCCCTGGACCTTCTTCTAAAACCACTATCCGAAAGTACGAAACATATCCATCCCCGCAACCAGGTTTCACATAGACTTTTGGGTGGTGGTCGCAATGAGGAACCTTGGTGGACTGTTGTACAGTTTAATTATTAACTATAATTAATTAACTAAAAAATTAACTTAAATTATTATTAACACAGTTTAAAAAACCTGTGAGATATCCATGTGCCTGTCCATACATCCCAAATTATGGACTTCATTCTCATGGGTATCTCTACTTATGAGACTGACACAGACGAGAATGAAAAGGTTTCTGCTGCAAAAACTACTTAGCCAAGTATGTCTCATAGAAGCTCACACCCTCCTAATATATACTAACACCAGTGGCGAAGTGATGCTCCTACTTGTCACCAAGTGGGCAATACCAGCAGACATTATCGTTAGAAACGTTGAACTAAACGGTGATGTGTTTCAGTTTGCTTTAGTGGGGACTATACCTGTTCTACATGTACCACCCACTCGGAAGGCGTGGTGTAGTGCGGACGTTACTGTTTGTTTCGGAATTCCTATTCCAAGTGCCCCCCCCCAGCATCTTGGATTACTAAGTACAACCTGGCACCAGGTCATCAGGATGTCTGTGTGGAGCGTCAGATTGCCAAGTCTGGGAGACTTCCATCAATAACACCCCAAAGTGCTCTATGGGAGTGCAGGCCAATGACTTGTACATAAATGCTACATTTCATCATAGCCTAAACAGCGTTCTTAATAAACGCACTGTTAAACACTGTGTCAAACTTTGATTTGACAGATATATGTGTGATTGTAGTGGAAGCTGCCCAGTCATTGATACCATCAGTGATTGAGGCTTCACTTGTTGGTGCTGGATTATTGCCACCAACCCAGAACACCCACATCTCAGTAAAGGACTCCAGCCAGTGACCTTCTGGCTTTAGCTGATGAGTCACTGGAACTAACACTTGCAAATGAGGTGGAATATAATACTACCAGTACCATAGTTGTTGAAGATGATAGTGACTCTGACATCTTCAATCTACCAGAACCACAAACCGAACCATCCTCATGAGTAACATTTACTGCATTAAAAGTGATACCATGCAACCAACGCAAGTCATTTATTTGCGAAACTTGTGGTAAAAAATATATATAGGTAGTTAAGTTATATGACATTAACCATGGAGGTATTTCTGCCCTCCAAAGGCAAAGGCACGTAACTACAAATTTTGCAGTTTTGAGTTAATAGCACAAAATTAAGCACATACTTCTAAGCTATCATCTGATATATCAATGACTACCATTGGTGGTTGTTAGACATTTTTATTTGAAATTTACCTAACTCGATTATAGCGAAATTTGGTGTTATTACAAAGTCAAAAGCACCGAAGTCATATTACAAAGTCAAAAGAATGTAATACAGACAATTTTAAATATTTTGTGAGTATGTCATTCTGCCATTGTATCCGTTTTCTTTTTCATGTGGGTACTGCCAGACTACATAAGGAAAAAACACTTAACCGAGTTTAAGTGGCCTCGTTAGGCTCTACAGCCATATGGATATGTACGAAAAGTATAACAAAAAACGTATCAGAGTATGCTCTATCCAATGATATATAACACACATCTAGTAGCTACACCATACTAAAAGCGCATACAAAAAACATTTGGGGCTTGATATCTCAGAATGAGGTTTTAGAATGAGGTTTTTTGAGTTACGTGCCTTTACCTTTTGAGGGCAGATTTGCCCTATTGAGAAACTGCTACAGCTTCCCAATGGCAGGGCAAAACCTCCAACCAGGACCATGGTTGAGAACCGAAGTGTCATATTTAGTAGACCACCTACCATTTAGTATAACAAGCTCCATTGATGAAGTTATTTTTATAGAATATAACTAAGAAATTAACATTTCAAGAAAATATGAAATTTAATTTAAATATATCAATTAATTAAAACCAAGCAGTAATGTTATACTGGTGGCCGGGCTTCCTGCTTAAAACGACGTAATAACACACACTACTTGTGGCTCTGTTATGTCCGTGCGTAAAACCAAGCAGTAAAACACACTCTAAAACAATACTGTAATAATTTAAAAATCATCAACTTTTGTTGAACTCCCAAATACACATCATATTAATGTAAAATCATTTACATTTGGAATAGAGATATTTTTACTTCATAGCGTGTAAGTACGAATTTTTATTTTTTTGCTGTGATTATTTAGCTGCAAACGTTAAAAAAAGTATCTTATTAACTGTATATAAAGAAGAGACTCCACAAGAAATGAAACAAATAAGTTGCTCTCTTTCCAAAAAGGGCATTATATCATCTTTTCGTAGATTCTCATTGAACTGGATTGCTGCAATGCTATACAATGTAATTATATTGAATTGCATCAGGGATCCTGTTGAGAGACTGTTAAGTTGGAACCAAAATGGGTTCTGTAAAGGTCGTGAGACTGTTGAGCCCATTTGGCACTTAGAAGAATAATTGAAGAGTTATCAACATAGAAACCCAGACATTTGGCTGTTATCATTATTGAATTCTTTGAGGCACATTTAAGGCATGCTTGCAGCATATGGGATTCCTGGGGAAATTATTGTTGCTATCAGATCTTGTACATATTTTCCAAAACATTTGTGTCCACTGCTGAGCTGATGGTGATACAGATCCATTCGATGACATATGGGGAGTCCTTTAGGGTGACACAGACCATTATTGTTCATAATTGTGGTGGATTATGTTCTATGCATGTCCTTTGACCATCATATCAAGATGGGGTGATAGTAATACTTCATTATGGATCAAGAAGTCAAGGAAATCCAGTCTAGTACCTTACTGATATAGACTTTGCTGATGATGTACGAATACTGTCAGAATCAGTAGATGGCCAAAATGCTCCTCTGATCATTGGGGGCAGGCTGCTTCTAGTGCCGGTCTTTTTGTAAACTCCAAGTAGACAAAATTTTGACCGTTAACTTTGACAGTCTTCAGGAAATGTCTGATTGTATGAGCATAAACTCCAAGGATGGCATGTTGAGCATGACAATGACTTCTGCTATGCTACTACTACTACTGTAATCAGTCTGCTGCATTGAAGCTGCACAGTGAGATTGCTCTGCCGGCTTAGAAATAAATTTGTGCTACCACCATGAGCATGTCAATGACTCATGCTACTTGGGTCTGGAAGTATATCTGGAAGTCAAGTAAAGACCTTCGGAGGGGTAGACTTGGGCAGCATTGAATAGTCTGTCAAGGATTTGGAAGTCCCATAAAATAAAATAGAACCACTCACTTCACATTGACCAGCTCCCGTCCACGGATACAAGGCCTTTTTACATAGGATCCCGGTAGGTGTAAGTAATATTGTGCAACACATCATACATAATATTGTTTATTTTATAAGTAATATTGTGCAACACATCATCCATAATAATCCTGTTTATTTTAAAACTTTACGAAACTAAGTATTAAGAAACTTTACATTTTTCCGGATATATAGATCATTAAACAATTCGATAGGACTTTATCATATTAGTTTAATCATATAGCTAGTATTACATCAATTAATAGTATTATTTTATGTTCAACCTACTCCATTACTATATTTTTGATGAACACTGTCTGAGCCATGACACGACCTTGTGATATATATGGTAATCTCCAGGCTTGAACAGATATGGTTGGCCAATGGCTAGCCCAGTAAAATAACCTTCTTCCATTCTAGACTAAAATTGAAACATAGCTGTACTTGGAATGTTTATGACTGACCATGTGATTTGGGCAGCATGAAGTAAAATATTACACATTTTACAGAAAAAAACAAATTCTAATTATTTTCCATTGTAAAAATTTACTTACTGAAAATGTTTCAAATATTATGTCACTGTTTCCCGCCACCTAAACTTTCTAATACAAAAATGTAAAGTAAAGTATACAGTCATATTATTACTGTAAAAATCAAATTGGTAGCCATGGGATGGTGGTTATTGGATCCAGACTGCTTATTCCCCAAAGAGCCCTCCCCAGGATGAGCCGGCAGTAGCCAAAACAGATGCTGCATTGCCCAGCAGAATGGTCATGACGATACACGGTAGTAGGAATGTTAATTAATATGTATTTACCTTATTTTGTGATAGAATATTGATGGATGATATTTTGTCGTATAATTGGAGACTGTATAACAGTAGTGTAATCAAACCACTGATGAGAGAACCTTGACGAAGTCCCATACAAAAACAACAATTTGAGATAATCTCTTTGTTTGGCATAATGATATGAAAACCAAGGTAAATATTATAATATTAAAAGGTAATAAATAAATAATACCAAATGAGTGTTACAAATTATTACAGTATCATAATAAATAATACATTTCGTGTTTTATGTTAAATATAACTCTATTTATGTAGGATAATTATTATTTATTTATGTAGGATAATTATTATTATGTGACGAATTAGAATCTACAAGATCTTTTAAGCTTTACTGTTACTGAAACCATTCCGAAGGGCAGTTATTATCCAAAATAATTGTCATGGAAGTTAAACATATGCACAATTTTAATGAGAATTTACTAACACTTCTTGTCCATCATATGAAGTTTTGATATAATAAATTAATTTCAACTGTACAAACGGAAGTCAAATATTTAATGGTAAGTAGTGTATATAAATATTTAGGATTCAATCTGTAAATATTAAGGGTTCAATCTGTAAATATTAAGAGTTCAATCTGTAAATATTTACATGGTTAAAAATTCAATAATTAATATTCAAAATACAGTTTGTAACAAAATTTGTAAATAGTTACACAATTACATCATGACCCGTAATATAGTGTCATTTTCTGATGACATGAACCACACCCCACAAATTTTTCTATAAATCTTTATCATATTGCTTTAAATTTGAAACACAACTAGTTCATCTCACCGTGGCGTGGTTGGTACCATGAAGCCGGAATTTTAGATTTTGCCTTTAAATCTTTTTTATAAGCGTTTTAAAAAAGTGCTTCACATTAGTAGTAATTATTAGCATAATTCTACTACAATCGGCATGCTGCATTGCAGCTGCATTATATATATATTACATATATATTAAGAATGTTGTGCCGGCTTGCTGACCAAATTGTGCCACCACAATTCCCTATCACCCATGACATTTGCCACATCATCTGCATCTTCAAGGCCAGTGTCCTTTAAAATGCGTCTGAATAAAGTCATGTGCTCTCCACCATGCATATTCACTCCATGAGGCCGCCAAAGCACAAGATTATGCACTGTCCTCACAGTGAAAGCAATGTCCTGCAAAGTGGAGGCGGCTTTGTTATAGTGTCAAGCTTGGGGGAACCAATGAGATACCGCCAATGTTATATAGTGTCTGATTGGAGATGTATGCATTGTACTTGACACAGTGAACCCGATGTATCATTCTTGTGAATGTGCCATCCAGAGATTTGGTGTCCTCAGCAGTTAGAGCCCGGCATGGACTCCCATATAGGAGTACTGGAACTACTGCTGCTCAGATAATCGGACCTTAAGTTTCCGATATATTCTATGTGACTTCCAAATCCTGGAAAGCCCATTCAAGGTTGTCAGTCCATGCCATTCCCTTACGTTTTCGAAGGCTGACTTCCAGATCCATGATCCCAGGTAACGGAAGTCGTCCACATGCTCAAACATACCATCCTTTGAGCTTATGCTCATCCTGTCAGAGACTTGATGAGGACTTTCAAAAAAAAGAAAAAATTTAAAGGCAAAATGCTGGCTTCATGGGGACAATGACGGTGATCCGTGTTATCAGAAAATGACACTATATTCTGGGTCATGTTGTATATAAATATTTCTTGGTAAATATTTATGGTAACGGATAAATATTATATTATAATTATAATGTAATATTTAAGGTAACGGATAAATTGCTTACTTATTGCTTGTTATACATGGTATACAATTGGTTATGGTAAATATATATATATACAATTGGTTATGGTAAATATATATACAATTGGTTATGGTAAACAACATTTAAGGGTAAGCATAAGTATTGATGAAATATTTATGGTAAATCTATTAAATTTTTAAATATTTATATTTTTTAAATAAATATGCAAATTTAAAATTTTTCAAAATTAATGGTTAATATTGCTACCACTAGAAGTTAATTTTTAACAATTCTAGAACATTGATTCAGAAGTACCCATGCGATGTGTGCACTTGCTGATGATTGTAGTTGAATTAGCAACAAGTGATATAGTTAAATGAAACTATCTACCACAACCCAGTGCACATGTAGTTCCATAGAATGTATCCACGGTATATTGATTCACTGCCTTTAATTTAAGAAATCGATGACAGAAAATCTTCACTCATTTCGGCCTATCGCATGCATACCAGCCTTCCACGGGAGTAAGATAATTTATCAAAAGGTTTGGAAAGTGGGAGGATGGGAAGGACAGGCCTGTTTGGCACGAACAAGCGTCGTCTACTATTGGGCAACCGTTGCAGATAAGGTGTCCTGTTATGGGACGTTGTTAGTTTGGCATGGGCTGTACCGGGTGCGCTTTGTGTGACACACCTGCTGGTAACACAAATAACCTTGCTATACTCGGCACTAGCAAGTATCTCTCCGCCATGAAATAATAGGCATTGATCGCGATTCCACAGCGTATTTACAAAAAAACGATTCTCGTATCGTGGCATGACAAGCTTGGCTACACTGTTTGTAAATGTCAGTGACATCCTGTGTAATAAGATATTGATATAAATGGAAGTAAGTGCGCGTTAATTCTCATTAGGCATGGTTGAAGCATTCGTACAAGCCTTTTGTCATTGCCTGGAATTACTGCAACTCACATTCGAAGTTATATATAAATGGTTATGCTGGTGAACTTCAGTAATGAGGAACATAAGAGATTGATGGGGAGGGGTGGGGGTATTTGTTATGAACTTAGGGGTGGGGGTATTTGTTATGAACTTAAGAGTTATATAAATAATATATCGTTTATTGGTGATTATTTTGTAATCATTACAATGCTCCAACCCCCAACTACTGATACTACTTACTTGATGCATGATGTGGAGTAACATTTGCGACTTGGGATGGTAAAAATGTTGATTGGCTTTATACATTTTAATTATAATAATTTTGTTTGTTGATTATAATTGGAGAGGTGTCTTGTAATTCACCCATAATATAAATTATATTTAAGGTTAATTATCAATACATACCATACATATCACTTTCATTTAAATATGTGAGTGAAATAAAGTATTCGCTGATTGAGTCAGCTATGGAAGATTGCCTGTATAGAAGTTTGAGGGATCCATCCAGGAACCGTGGACAACCTGGTGGCTCCATCACTGATTTATTTATATGAATGTATAATATTATGGGTGATATTAAGCAAGGTTACCCACAACATAACTAACTACATCGAAAAATTTACATAGCTAGTATTTCCTTTTTTTTATTTAGGATGTTATTATTTATTTTATATTATGATCAACCTAAATTATATTAATATTAATAATTAAATAATGTAAACAATAAGATATTATAGTGGTCGGTGCTTGTCCCAACAATTCAAATAACCCATCCTATTCTTCTTGCTATAAAGTTCCAGTTCTTTGCAACTGTCTTTTATGTCCATCGCCATTAACAGATTGCTTTGCTATTGGCCCTTCTGTCAGTCTGCCCTTCCTTCTTCCTTCATATATATAGTCCAGGTGCCGGAAGAGGTGCAATCTAGATGCCTAGGATATCGAATAGGCCCTCTGACGGAGATTCAACTGTACCGAGGACTGCGGCCGAGTTCCCAACGAGTATTGCGACCGCGATGCGCTGAAGCAGGAAACGATGAGAGCGAGGATCCTGTGTTGATAAATGTATCCTCCTACCGACCTCCTTCAGGAAAACTTCCGTTGCCGGACCGGGGCGACCAAACGTTTCAAAGGCGACTGGCGTGAACAGGAAACCCTGGTCAATAAGCTCCTGATATTTCCTGATCTTGAGGGTTTCCTGGTTTTCAGCAGCACGTCCGCCGGTATGTATGCTTGTTGCCAGGTGGCTTTGGGCGAGTGGGTGTACAACCGTGGCGTCCCATGTCAGCGTTTTGCCCCTGGACCAAGGGACTAGGGACATACCGTCTACTCGTTTGCCATCCCCTCGGCATAGACCCGGTGGTTCTAGGATGGATGGTACGTCACAGCTAGCCAGTGCCCGCTTTACGATCTCATTGATCATTGTGTGGCGAGGCAACCGGCCAGCGCTTCGTTGGCACGAGAGTCCGTGTAGGACTACATAGATGATTGTGTAACATAGTAATATTCTCCAGCATAACCAAGGTATGTGGGATACTAACACTTACTGTTGGTATATATTTTGGGCCAATTAAAACATGCTGTTCTGGTGGTAATAAACTCTATTGAAATTGGTGAGGCTGTGTTATTGTAACCCTAACTAAGGCTCTTCATCTTCATGCGTCTAATTAAAACCGAATATGATCAAGTCTCGATACTAAACATAGCTACCACCTGGCTGGAAAAAGGGCAAATAACAATAAAAATTCGTATATGGTGTCATTTTCTGATGACAGGGACCCACCCCCACATTTTTATACTTGAATGTTTGAAATGATTGCTTGAAATTTGAAACATTATTTTAGCTCACTATTCTAGTTCACGATATGACCCACATGAAGCCTGAATTTTCGATATTAACTTCATAATATTTTTATAAGCATTTTAAAAAAGTTTGTGAACTCACACCCTTTGCATCGTGGTAATTCTTCATATTAATCGTGATTTTTTAAATATCATTAGAAAGGAATATCATATTGCGTTGCAATGTCTGTGTTTCATTGAAAAACATCTGATATACAGGCATGCAAAGATTGCTAAAATTATCATTCGCTGGAGGACATTTATCCTATTTAATAAATACACAACGTTCTAAAAGCGATTATTTATCCCAAGAGTAGGTGGGTAACAACAGTATGCATAAGCAATACCTCTCCATTGCATAGCTACACATTCCTAAACGAAATTTTCTGATCATTGTGTATTTGTGTTACATACACGACAATTTACTGAGAACAAGTATCCTCCCAACCCCATAAATATGTTAACAATAACACTAGGCCCTGTATATACATACATTCGTGTATTACTTAAAGTTTACTACTACTACTAGGATCGGCATGCTGCATTGCAGATGCATTTTTAAGAATGCTGTGCCGGCTTGTCGACAAAATTTCGCCGCCACAACTCCCTATCACCCATGACATTTGCTAGATCATCCGCATCTTCAAGGCCAGTGTCCTTTAAGATGCGTCTCAAGAAAGTCATGGGCTGTCCACCATTCTTATTCACTCCATGAGGCTGCCAAAGCACAAGATTATGCACTGGCTGGCTGGTCCTCACGGCGAAAACAATGACCTGCAAAGCGGTGGCGACTTTGTTCTAGTGTCACTTCATAGCATATCGAACTATACACAACAGACAGCTCTATCAGTTACTTATGATAACAGAA